>CAXKTG010000170.1:0-29484 GCA_964056735.1 Allodiplogaster pararmata
AAATAAGTGCATTCAAAGAACTCTTCTTTCAAACTCATCTTGAAAAGAAGTCTACATTTTCACCTTTTTTATACCTAAAAATTGGAGCTTATGGTTTTATTAAGTCACAAACTAATAGTCGAATAAACTTGAAATATTATTGAGCCCTTTCAAGTCTCATGAGCTACTATCAATCTGAAATACCCACCAGCCTAGTCTTCCTGAGCTTGCATGCACACTCACGAAAACTACCTTCTTCCATCCCTCAACTCACCAAGAGAGTATCCCAATCCTCCTGCGTATCCTCTTAGTTGTCCACGACTTTCGGTTAATTCGTCTGTCTGCCGAAGAATCTTCTCATTCAACGACTGAGAAGTGGAACCTTTTTTGCCCAATTCACCAATTTCTTTTCATAAAAAAACTTTCAAAAAAGCTCCAAATCGTTTTTTTTTTCACTGGGTACAAGAGGGAACCGGTTCTTTTCAACTTAAGGGGCTTTTGAAGAATAACTTTTTTAAATATTATTTTTACATTTAAAAAAGCTTAGGCTTAGGAAAAAGTTTACGCTAACGAGGCCATACGGCTTAGGCGAACGAGACCGCATAAAAAAAATTTACATTTTTTTGTACTTGTTTATATATTTTTTGAACGCACCGAAAAGAGCCCCTCTCCAAGTAAAGCGCGAACCCCCTCCCCAAGTTAAATTGTGACGAGAAAACAACCTAAAAATCTGGATTTCAGTCTCATATTCAACCGAAGCTCCAGTTGATAAACATGGAAAAAACCGTAGATTACTATTACCATATTCTAAAAATTTTACAAGGCTTCCTTGGTTGGGACAAAAACTGCAATCAAAATACTGTCTAAAGGGTTATTGCACATCTCTCCACCCATCTCAGCTCAGTCAAGCACGACCTACAGAAATGAACACGGAAGAAACACTCAAGTGACCGTTTTTTTAATCCAAGACCGGCTCTAATTTGATTGGTGGTTCATTTGATACGAAGGAGAGGAAAATTGAGAAAGATTGAGACCTAAAAAAACAAAAGACGAGAGAGCGTTACAGAATATGAGAGGAAGTGAGGGAGAAAAAGAGCAAAATGGAAGCACAAGAGAGAGTAAGGGAGAGCTGGAGACTGAGTGAGAGCGCGAGATAAAGAGATGGCTGCACAACTTTTTGTGACTGTAGCCAGGACAATGAAGCCGCTCGGCCTGCATGAAACGATGAGCCTAACATCAAGAGAGCATTGATATGCAAATAAGGTTTGAAAGAGGAATCAAAGTACCAAACAAATATAAGAGAAGTGAGACGGAAACACAAAGAAAGATTGAAAAACCACTACTAGTTCATACGAGATAGGAAAGGAAAGACTGAATGATTAAGATGCACATATCGTGAGAGTCTTCTGCAGAAAAGAATAACTATTCTACTTTTATTGAGGTGAAAAGGAGAGGAACGCAAGAGAGAGAGGGAAAACGGGAGAAATAGAAGGGAGAGGAAGGATAGAGGAACGAAGATTTTGTGATGGAGAAGAGAGAAGATGAACTGCAGATACATCATACAGTGAGAAGGGAGTGCAAAGAAGAATATTCTTCTGAGATTTGACTAGCTATCATTCCAGATTAGACTTGACGGAATTGAAAGAGAAAGCTAAGGAAGATGCGCTCTCATATATCATGAAAGTTATACGACCCCGCCCGGACGTCACATTACTCATATAACTATGGAGCCCTGCAGCATAGACTAGCTTCTAATGATACACTTTCCGATATCTAAAACTTGTGGAAGCTGAGAGGTCACAACTCCCATGAAACTTTTAAAGCCAGTCATAGACTGAATTCTAACGATATACGAACTCTATTTCATCTAAAGCTCCTGAAGGCTAATTACATAATACAACTACTATGAATCACTGTGACACATAATTTCTCGTGAAGTTAAAATGCTTAAAAGTTAAGGGCATGGGTTCTGTTATCTCTAATCTTCTTTTTCATATAGTTTTTTTCTCTCCGTCTTCTTCTCAATCTGTTCATTAACTGAAAAAGCAAAAATAATGAAAACAAAAATTTTCTTTTGAAAAAAACTAGCTCTATGTGACTAGATATTCTTCGGACGGATTTAACAAGTGATCCCTACAATACTCTGTGCTTAGAGCTGATATATGAGCGCAACCGTCCAGTGTATAACTACAAATAAGAAGGACCATTGATATGAACAAGAAATGTTTCCCATGAAGCCTCTATTTATAATCCTTGAAAAAGAGAGGAACACAAAGAGAAAAAGCAGGAAAAATAGTCCAATTGCAGTCAACAATCCAGATCACACAAAGCAAACCTCACCCTCACCCCTCCTGTCGCCTCTCTTTTCTCCGTTCTATTTTCCAATTGCACTCCCTCTCTTTTTTCCAAGTCTCTTTCTAACACCTTCAATGTTTGTATTAATACAACCACATTTTCATCTACTCTAGCTCTTTTTAATTTCTCAATACAGTCGTATAATGCAGAGAACATCCTTGATGCTCCCAGTAAAACACTCCTCGAATTGCGACACTGGAGAGAGGTTGAGAGAGGGGAGGATATATAGATAAATAAGAGAGACGAGTGAAAGAAAGATCAAGAGTAAAACAGAAAGCGTGAAAAGATAAATGCTGAGAAAACGAGAGAGAGAGTCGGAGTAAGATAACTAAAGAGAGAAAATACAGAAAAAGAGAGATAGGTTAAGAAAGCGTGGAAGAATAAGATAGGGTGGAAGAATAAGATAGGGGAGAGAGAGGTTCTTGATGGTAAAAAAAGAACTGCTATCCTGTGTGCGGTAGAGCCCTGCACTTCTTCTTTTCTTAAACAAACAAGAAATGTCACCCTCTCAATCACAAATTGAATTTGGACTAAGACTCTCTAATCTGATTCTCCCTCTGACAAGAAAATACAAAAAAAGAGCTCGATATGAGCCAGGGGATTCCATTTCGAGCAAACCTACTACTTTTGGAAAACTCAGTACTCTTCTTCTCCCTTATTCTCGCCTCGCGGAAGGGTGTGCTCTTCCAAATGATCAGGTGAAGACCTTATCAGATAGAGCCAGTTCCCGAACTCTATATCCCAATAGTTAGTACAAGGGCGCTATCGGAGAACCTTTGGGCAACTTGACACCAAAATTGGTTATCATGGTTTTTTCTCTCGTAGTACTATTAGGTTTTAGGTACCGTTAACATAACAGTTTATAAAATATAACTGTAATACTTTGTCGACTGCTGGTCAAATCTCGTGGGTGAGGCTAACCAATCACTTGAACATATTAACATGTCTGTCATCACATTATTTTTATTCATCGTAAGTTATTGATAAAAAAAGAAGTTTAAACTACTTTACTTCTCAAGTTTTTCCCCAGTGTATTATGATCTGAGTAATAATATTTTGAAAACAAACTCTTAAAATATATTTTTTGATATCTTCATTCAGAAAAAAAAATTATCGAAAAAATCTACTGACCAAATTCTCTGCGACCAAATGATTGAGCTGCCCATGCAAAGAACGAATCGATTCCTCTGTAGACGACTCCGAATATTTCTGTAAAGAAAACAAAATTGTGACCGGAATGTTCCAAACATTTTTTTTAATTCTAATAATGGCTTTTTCTCAGCAGAACAACTTTTTCTTAGTTGAAATTTTTTTTACAGTATTTGTTCCTGGTTCATAACACTAAAAAGAATCAGATGGAGCTAATTTTTTTAAAAATATGTTTCACCTTTCGTATTGTTAAGAACTATTTGATAGACCGACATTATTCTGGCAATTTACAGAAGAAGGTGAGGGTATTACAAAATGCAAGCAAATTTTATGTAAATTGTATATTCCACCACGCACTCAACAATATTGGTCTCGTTCCTAAGCCGTAAGGTCTCTTCAACGTAACCTTTACCTAAGCCTAAGCGTAAAAACCATTTTAAATTCTTGAAAGTCTAAGCCAGAGCGAAAAAACAGTAAAAAAAACTGGAATGTAAATTGCACTACACAAAAGATGCTTGAATTTTGTGATACCTTCACCTTTTGTCAAGAGCCAATTTTTCAGAATGAAAACCACGAATTATAACAATATTAGTTTATCACTATTCAGTTAAAATTTTTTTTAGTTTGTTCCTATAGGTTTTTTTTATAAATACAAGGTGATCAGTATATTTGATGACAAACTTTGGGTACGTTTCGAGCGCGAGCTGAGTCGATCTGCAGATTTTAATGTATTCAATTATAATCGAAACTTTTGATCTACCTATAACCAAAACCAAAGTTCTCTAATATTTCTGACTCGCGAAATGGTGCGTTCTTATCCTATTCGGGGCGCAATATTGTCGCTGAGTAGAGCTGAACACCGTCTTTCGGAGATCTCTCGTCGGCTTGGAGTCGCCCGTCAGACTGTGCATCAAACTTTCATACGAGGTCCACTCAGTGACCGTCTATGCTGTGGTCGTCCCACTTCCGCTGCCACCTCCCGTATCACAAAAATCATCAAGCAACGCCTGAACCGCGAAAAGGCAGAAGCATTAGAAAAATCGCTGCTAAACTGGATACGTGATACGGTACGATGTGGAATGTTGTTCGAAAAAGCTTGGTATGAAATCATACAAGTAAAGCGTCATGGTCTCACTCTTAAGCAGCAGGAAGCACGGCGCGACAAGTGCCCTGTTCTCCTAGCTCAGGCCGCGACTGGAAACCATCTCATGGCTCTCTTTACCGATGAGAAGGCGTTCACCGTGGCGAGGAACTACAACAAACAAAATGATAGGGTGCTAGCTCAGTCATCTGAAGAAGCTGATGCTGCCGGCCGAAAGTCTCACGGGCTTCCCATATGAAAAATGTCATGGTTTTGCTGGCATCTGCTCCACGGGTCGAACTCCCCTCTTTTTCGTCAGAAAACAGACCAAAGTTAATACGAAAGTGTACATCTCGGAGATCCTCGAACATCATGTGAAGCCTAGGGCCCAGAGGCACTTCGGGATACGAAACTGGTCGTTCCAGCAGGACGGCGCTCCTGCTCATACCAGCAAGAAGACACAAGAGTAGATATCACAAAACTTCTCCTCTTTCATCGCCGAATGGCCTGCTTATAGTCCAGATTTGAATGCAATTGACTACTCGATCTGCTCCATCCTGAAGAGTGAAGCTTGCGCTAAAATCCACAACTAGTTGTCCGGTCTCAAGACTTCGCTTGAGCGAGCATGGGAGCGAATTCCCCAATAGGTTTTGCGGTCCGCGGTGTCGGTCTACCCGAGTCGTCTGGAGGCTGTCATTTGCAAGAGGTCATTTCGACTGAAAGTTATCTCGAAACAAACTGGCAACAGTGGCCATTCGTGACTCTACAGCCTTAAGAGCCTGTCACGGATGGAGCCGGATCATCCAGTCCTGAATCGAGCGCGACCTCAGGTGGCGGATAGAGGGATGCCTCCCTACGAAGAATTCGTGCTGGGAGGTAGCGGGAGAAATCCCGCCGCGGACCAAAACTGGGTAGTATAGCTCGTCAACGGAGGGCGATGTCGGACCGGCCTGGGCATGCCACCGGACAAAACATCAGCCGATACTCCGCTATAATTTTTAATGGCGAGTCGAGGCGCCAATCAAATAGCCTCTTGCCTATCTCCGGTCAACGACAGGCGAGACGTCTCTACTCCCACCCAAAACGATGCTAGGCCGGCTTGACCACCCACTCACAAGGCCTATAGCATGAACAGGTTGCTACAACGATGTCCGCCTTCACAAGGTGCAGCATGAGTCTCAGGACTGCAAAGGACATCAAAACCCTTCTCCGTACGCATATTGTCCGAAGAACACGAGAAATTCTCTCATTAAAGAGAGTGTTCATAACCAAGTCTTCGATGCGGGATGCTTGCCGGCAACAACAACAACAACAACTGAAATTTATATAATATTGTCATATGACAGATAATAAATTTTGTTGAGAAGAAAGTGGAATTTCGCTTGCATTAAAGGTAAATATGCGGTAGAATCCGTGTTATCAAATATATTGATCACCATGTATATAGGCTTGTTTCTATTTCTTCTACGCTTTTAGACTCAATATCTTGCTTACTCTCTCACACTTCTTAAGTTTTTCTACGAAAGATGCCCAAAAACGATTTCATTTGGAAAAAGATCATTTTTACAAAAGGTTTATATAGAAAAGCATGTTTTAAAACTCTTGATCAGCTTAGAGTTAGTTGCATAAATAGTCCTAACATAATTTTTCTCTAATAATTTGCATTTTATCCATGCAGCTTCATTCATAAGAATAATTTAATGAATCGACTTCGAGCTATGCAGAACTAGCGAAAGCTCATACTCAGAAGTAAAATAGGCATAATTATAAAGAACGCGTGGGGAGGGATCTTATTGTTAGAGGCCTAGCAAACTGTATTCGTTTCCTACTTTAAAGTACGTTTTTAGATGAGTACATTTCGTATGATGTTTCTTATAACAAGCAAAATGAATAAGATATGGGAGAAAGATACTCATGATAAAAGAACGGAATGCATAGGCAATGACAGTGCGTGCGATGCCTTAAATACATATGTAGTACATAGAAAGAGAACTCTTTTACCACTATTTACTTCTAAAGATTTGCGAGTAGATTTACTCCGCAGCGTGGAGGGAGATAAGCCTTTTTACTTAAACATTACATGATAAGAAAAAGGACGCTGAACTAAAAGAATCCCTTTCATTAGCCAAGCTTGGCTTTGCGAAACAATTCACTCTATGAAAAGAATCGAGCAGATTGTATCAGTGGCTCACTCAAATCTGATGAAGAAGATTTAGCTATATCTTCCCATTTTTCATTAGATTCTAGATTCCAACTCAAAAATATCGGAAGTGTCACCTTCTCGTTCAGAATCGGAGCAGTCCTTCCCAATCAGATTATCGTAATTTGTTTATCTTGTGAGACTCGTCAAATCCCAGTATCCAATCGAACTGATATTCAATTCTCGAATCTGACTAGTCTGACCCTTGACTTCAATCAGACTCTTCCAATTTCGGTTTCGAATCACACTCATCTGCTTGAAGTCTTTTATGTTGATCAAGTCAAACACCACCCTCAGATATGATATTCCCGTTTTTTTACAATCCTAGTCTAGAAGTCAGCCTGTCAACCTTCGGTCTCGAATCATCTTCGTCATCCACAGGAAAGGAAAGCTTGTAGTAATCTGGTTGCGGTTGATCCATTGTGTCCACCATGTATCAAGCTACAATCTGCGTCTTATATGCAGTGGAAGGGTATATGCAGTTCGCAATGAGGCGTAATGGAACGTTTTGATGCGGTGAAGTTAGAACGAACATCGTGAAAAATCATAACATATTTTTAAAAAATCCGAAAACATTTTCTTAGATTCGAAATATCGGGAACAATTATTTATAGTAAATATATGATGATAATTTAAAATTGAGGACAAAATTACGATCCCGACGAGCTATAAAAGTGACATATGAAAGTTAAGCAAATCATATCATATCATATCATATTGGATATAAAAAAGGGAAATTTTTGCTTGCTCGTATTTCCATGTTCATGTTCCAATATAAACTTTTTAAAAAATTGGCAGTTCTCATCTTCTTATCAGAGCATTTCATGACCAATCACTTTCAAACTTTGCTGAGAAATCGTCTAGAAAAATGTCTGCACAAGCGGAAATCTCTTTTCATAAAATAGGAGCAGGACAAACTTTACAACTTCATTGAGCCCAAGCTTTTGCTGGTGAGGGTTTCATTTCGCGAATTTCCGCTTTTTAGTTTGAAAATATCTTGAAACCGGTTCAGTAGAAATCTATTTGAGATCGCTCTATACAGCTGGAAAGTTTCGCGACTGAAATAGTCACACGCACAATTCATTTGCGACCATGTAGCATAGGCAAAAAAAATTTCAAAAAATCTTGCAAGTTAACCAACAAAGGGGAGCGGAGGCTCCCCTTTGTTGTAATAAAAAAAATAATAAAGAAAGCCAGATATTTAAAAAAAACCAAAAAAATGGTGAATGAGGGTCGAGATTATGGAGAGAGAACGATAGAGCCAAAAAAACCAGTTAACGGCGAAGAGCTGTAAAACGTTATAACTAAATTTATTTTTTGGTCATCTCATCGAGGAACTATGATCAGAAAATATACTACTGCCTATCAGTGGTTTAATAGTCATATCAGACCCTATGTCGGCAGGCCTCTGTTTTTCCACTTCCTGAGTGGAGACCATCTTTTTCCAATTAAAAAAATAATTTCGTCTTTGTTTATATAATATTTTCCTCATTTCAGAAGACCCGTTCTCTGTTCAAAATTTTTTCTGCGTCCGGCGGGCATCTGTGCCTCTTCTTTGCACACAAAAAACCCCTGCTGCTTATCATAAACCCCCAACTTTGAGGGAAAAGTCGCATTCATTCTTATGTAAACATTAGTGACTGAAACATATGGAGAGATAAAAACTTGATAACCAATGAATCTGCCTTACTACGCCTCACTACACATCTGGTTCCATTACCATATGGCATGAGAATAATAACATTCAACAGTTTTTTTGGATAGGACACATTTATGTAGGGTAAAACAGAGACGGCGAAAGAGAGAAACATAGAGGTCCCTAGTGTAGAAAAAATCACACGTGAGATCAAATTGACTGAACCATATAAAACAAATACTACATCTACTTCAAGATGACACTAATCTCTCACGAACCTAGAACAACTCTAAAATTGTACCTATTAATCCCTAACTAATCCCTTGAATCTATGATTTGAAGCGTCAAGCAGGGCTTCGAATAGTCCGCGAGTTATCTGGGATTTTCATACCAGACAGCCAATACAACTACCCATCGCGTGAACTAGAAGAAATACAATGTATTACATTCAATTTGACCGACCTTGAGGACATTGTAATGAAGGTTCAATTGGAACCATCGACTTATACTGCGATGCCTTTCGCTAAAACCATAAAAGCGATTGCTCCACGGAACATCAAAAGGTAATCAAAGAACCCCACCCATTTCTGGTTTTTAACTGTCTGAAATAGAAAAATTTATGAAAAGCAATCTTTAGCCTCAGATCAGCGTATTCTCAGTCTTAGATCATTCTTCTATTTCTCAGCTCTAATCTGTTTCTTCTTCAATCCTAGATGAAATTAGTCATAGAAACCAGCTAACCTCACCTTCAGGCCTAGACCATTCTACTCTTATTATTCAAGGTCTATCAGGTACAAAAACACGAATGAATCGAAGTAGGGACTTCAACAAGCTGTAACATTACTCACAACATCGTATCGCCCAGATATTCTTGTTATCAAACCTACATCTTAGCTCAAATTTATTAAATGAAATGGTTCTTGTCCTTAGAGAACCCCATTCTCAGCTCTCGAATCACTTTAGTTTCGGTCAACAGAAGAATGGGAAAGGGTTCATTATCAAGCAGCTGGTGGATCACATAACTGCGTTCTGTATTTCATGAAGAACAACTCGAGTAGAAGTTTTGTTTTTCTCTCCGAATATGTATTAGTATGATGGAGTGGTTTTATAGATATATATTTCGCGAAATGCGAACATCACGGAATGCAACTGCAAAAATGCACAATCATGAATCAAACGACTCAGTAATCAAAGAAATACAACCCTCCAGGCACAGGGGAAGTAATGAATCGACACAACAAAAAACTCATAACTAGTCAAGGCAACCATCGCGTTTGGTTTTCTTACGAACAGCTAATACAACGTTTTACTGACCACATTTTTTCGGCTTCTCTACTTTTTAACCACTTTCTTCCCGTCTCTTTTCCTTCTTTCTCTCTTCGTTTCTCTATGACGTTGATTTTTTATCTGGTCTCTCTTTCTTCCTTTCTTTCCATTTACTTCTGCTCACGCATGTTTCTCTTTTTTCACATTGCTTTCTTACTCTCTCTCTATCTCTTCCTCTCCTTCTCTCTAATTTATCATCTCTTTCTTACCAACTCTAGAGCCTTAAAATGTCTTCTCCATTCCTCTAAGATCGTATATCATTTGCATAAACAGACGGCTGAACTCTGTACTCCTTCCGTTGTCAACATCTCAGCTCCACTGCAGACAACAGAAGCTGAAAAATATCACGAAGGGAGAAGATAACGTGAAAAGAAAAATTCTCAAAAACACCAAAAAAATAGAAAGAATAGTAATAAGTAGAATGATGAAAAAAATTAAATTTAACTAAGTTTTTCTATTAAAAATAATCATTATTATTATTAGTAGAATAACTCGGTTTAATTTTTTAAACTAAGGCAGGCAGAAAAGAGAAGAGGATGAGAAATGAGAATAAAAAGTTCAGAAAACGTTAGAATATAAATAAATATAGGTTGAAAGAAGAAGTTAATAAAAAAGAGAATGAAATGCGGAAATAAAGAGTTTAAAAGAGAGAATACTGCAAAACAGAGACATGAAAGAGTGAGAGAAATAGAGGAAAAAAGAATAATATAAACATATAATAAAGGAAAAAAAGCACTAAAAACCGAGCTTTGAAATGATAGGACTCGTTAATTGGTTTTATACGAGAAGAGAAGCATTCTCGAGCAACAATTTACTTTTGACCCTATTTTTCACTCGCAGTCCATCCGTCTTCAAAGCTTCACCAAACATTGTACGCCTTATTCACTCAACAGAACTCTAACTATCACCCCAAAGATACAACTTCAGAGACAACGACCAAAAGGCTCCCAAAAATTATTACACACACCTATTCAAGACACATAATAAAAGAAGTTTATAGTTCTGAAATTTCTAAAACTTTTATTTAACTCATTGAAGACTCACAGATGAAAAATTATCTAGATTTACAACCAATGTGGCGAAAACGTCACTGTTTCTGTCACCGAAAAAGGTTGAGTTTTTTCTTAAATTTTCAATTTAATTTTTTAAATGATTCTGCTAATCATTGATCGTCTTCTGATTGACTAGCAACTTCAACGAAACAGCTGAGAATGTAGTACTCGAACAGAAAGATGCTCCTATTTTGACACTCAACAAGCCTAATTGTCATTTAAAAATACATAGACAGTCGTTCGGTAATTTGTTTCTTTATCTGAATATCAACTCACTCATGATTGTCTCTATCAATTGATTCTTCTTCCACTGAATCATCCATATATGCGTTCACTCATACATTATAATCCTACTTCTTTCAGTCTTCATAGGTGAATCAATAGAGAGCTTGCTTACACGTACGAAAGAATTCCAAGGGCACAAGTGACAGAAAAAGAAAGGAAAAAACGCGTAAATCATAAATCTGAATAGCGCGAGAAGGTATTAAGTGAGAGATACGAAGAATGAGAAAAGAAAAAAGAAGGGAGACAAATGATGTGTGAGAGAGAGAGAGAAAAAGCAATAGAGTCAGAGAGAAAAGGAAAGAAAAATGGAAGATAGCCGCATAGAAAAAAAGTAATAGAAGGAAAAGGACAAACGATGACATATCCACGTAAAAAGGGTGATATTCAAAAGAAGTATGTATAATATATTTATTTTAACTTGACCTTTCAAAATATTCATGAATTTTATTCAGTTGTTTTTCACACATTTGTTTCATTTGTGACTGTATGGAAATTGAGTACGTACTGAACACACGAAATGACGCGAAGAAAAAATCGTTATAGTACTTATTGTCACAGGTAAATTGGTTATCTTTTGGACTAACAGCAGCTGTGCTGCCTTCTTATTCTTCATCCTCTACTATCCATTTACTGCGTACTAAGTCTTTCTCTTCATCCATTTCCGCTTACCATACCCTCTACCATCATTTTTCTATCCACTCGTGCACCCTTCCTCTTTTTCTCTCTCCGCTGCGCTTATTCTATTCTCACGTTTTTCGGGATGAGATATGAAAACACAGTAACACAGCGGCTAATCATTTAAAACGTTCGCGAAAAAAAACAGATAAATAACTTTGGAACATTTTTAAGAGCAAACAGTTACGATATTTTAAGCACGCTAACACAGCGGCTTCGAAAAAAGAGTATTCTTGTCCGAAGGCCAGTTGTTATATCTACTTAATTCCATACTTGGGCCGAAGTTCCGATCGAAAAGGGAGGCCAAAATCTTCAACTATAAACAAATTCATCTTTTTTTAAAAAAAAAATTATTCAATTACCCAAGCTAGCGAAGAAAGCATACCTATGTAGGCAAAAGAAATTTGACACAAGATCAGAAAAAATTCAAAATTAGAAATTAAAGATTAAAATTAGAAAGCTGAGATCAGTTCGAGAATAAGATAATTGAGAGTTAAATCAGACAAAGAAAAAAGAAAGAAAATGAGAAAGAGAGGGTAGAGAAAGAAAGAAAAAAAGAGAGAGGAAGTGAAAACAGAGATTCTCACAGCAAACTTTCAAGTACTAGAAAAAGTGTTAACCCGCTATAAAGGTGCACATACTGCGAATTATCAGATGAAATTGACAGAATTCGATGGGACTATTGACAAATTCTATACGGCGAGAGAAAAGAAGATGATAATGAAGAGACGAGAATACATCCTTATGAAAAGGAGTGGAGAACGAATAGCAGGCAGGATGGAGAGAAAGAAAGAAAGGGATATTAAGAGTCA
Source organism: Allodiplogaster pararmata (assembly GCA_964056735.1). Taxonomy (NCBI): domain Eukaryota; kingdom Metazoa; phylum Nematoda; class Chromadorea; order Rhabditida; family Diplogasteridae; genus Allodiplogaster; species Allodiplogaster pararmata. The sequence continues at coordinate 12,551 of CAXKTG010000170.1, forward strand.
GGAATTAAAACAGAAAAAGAGTTCAATGGAGACAAGAGGAAGTGGAAATGGCGGTCTACAGCAGTAAGTCACTACTAACAAGGGAGAATGTCTGTTTTATGACATACAACTTTGAATCCCTTTTGTCTTATTACTCTCTCTCTATATGTATTGTGAGAGAGACGAGAGATTACTTTTCAGTCCAACTCTCTCTCTAGCTATCTCTTTCTAGATCTCTTCTTCTCTTCATTTCTCGTCTCTCACTCTTTTTTGTTTCCTCTCTCCTTCTTATAGAACACTCCTGACAAAGTTTCTACTATAAACGAGAACATGTAATTCTTTGAGGCTGCGGTCATGGAAAGCAAGTCCTAGACAAGCTTCTTTAATGTATGCATGAATTTTTCAGGGCTCAGAGGTCGATATCAAGAGTCAGTAATGCAGAAGCTGAGAAACGATATTATGATGCTTAGTCCCATATAATATTTTGTGGTCCCTGAGACTTACTGTTTGGCTAGGCTGAGATTTAGCCGCTAGAATAATCCAAGACTTAAAGTCAAGCGTTAAAGCACTCTCCGAAGAAAAAAAAAGGAAACAGAGCGTCAATCTCCTATGTATGAGCATCTCTCGCATCTTTTCTGTCTGAAATTTCATTTTTTCCCGCACCAGCTGAGCGAAATTTCCAATGGTTTACAAGAAGAGCTTCTCTCCTCTCTCGATATTCATTCAGTTATACACCATGACTTTCCAATGGTTTACAAGAAGAGCTTCTCTCCTCTCTCGATATTCATTCAGTTATACACCATGACTTTCCAATGGTTTACAAGAAGAGCTTCTCTCCTCTCTCGATATTCATTCAGTTATACACCATGACTTTCCAATGGTTTACAAGAAGAGCTTCTCTCCTCTCTCGATATTCATTCAGTTATACACCATGACAACCTAACCAGAACAATTCTCAAGATATTTACAAGTGTCCAAAATCTTTTTCAATCACGAATTCTCGTTCAGACTTACGTACGAGAGTTTTCCCGTTTCCGAATGTTGGAATTGATAATTATATAGTGGAAGAAGTTACCTTTTTGAGATAAGAGCCAAATTTCTATCGTAAAAAAGAGAAAAATAGAATCTAAACAATGGAAATATTCATTCTGTGCAACAAGCTTGGAATAGAGAGATAAAGAGAGAGAGATAGAGAGAGAGAAAGCGAGAAGTAAGAGAGAGAAAGAAAGCGAGAAGTAAGAGAGAGAAAGAAAGCGAGAAGTAAGAGAGAGAGAGAGAGAAGAAAGAGAGAGAGACAGAGAGAAAGCGAGAAGTACGAGAGAGAGAGAGAGAAATTTTAGATTTAAAAAGGGAGAGAGACAGAGAGAGAGAGTTCAGTGAAGAGAGTAAGTTTGTCTCTAGTTAAACTAGAACACAAGAAAGCGAAGAAGGAGCACATTGGGAAAATAATGAATGTTGAGCCTGGCCAAAAAACCCGACTGTTTTAGTGTGCACATGGGTGCTATACGGCTTTCATTTCTCGCGAGTCCAGTGCGCATGACTAAGCCCAGGTGAGGGGACCCAGACGGATATAGAGGAAGCATGCTTTTGAGAGGCTAGGAGAACACAGAGGCAAATAGAAGATATAGCTACGAGAGAAAGAGAAAGAGATGCGATAGAAAGAGATTCTAGAGAGCAATTAGAACATAAAGCAGGAAAGATAATATTAGTGAGAAAGAAGAAAATGAAGAAGAAAGTGAAGGTCTAAAGCAAATTAAAAAGATGGAGAGATATAGAAAGATATTTACGAGACGAAAAGGATATCAAAAGAAGTCGAATGAATAATAGGAGAGAGAGCGAAGGAAAAAAGAGAAAGAAAGAAGAGTTCCTCACCACACATCCCCTGAGGCTATGCGACCGGGGCTAAAATAGATGAGTTGCTATGCAGATATGTAGGTTGTCTCTCCGTCCATTACTCATGCAAATTTCCTCCCTTTCAAACTCATCCCGCAAATATTATAGGAAGTTTTCTCTCAGTCCTTTTTTTGCTCGTTGAAAATGAGAAATTGCAAAGACCACAGAGCCTGTGAAACACTTTCTTTCAAACTCGCCGCATTGGCCGGAAATACTCGCGGCATTGCTTTGATGACTAACTCGCTCTCTCTCTTATCTCATTCGGTCCCCTATTCTTTCCCCAAATGCATCGATTTAGAAAGTTAATTTCATATTTGAAACTGATTACTGTATAATTATTTGAACAACTCATTGCGAACATGCAATCTACTTTTTTCCTATTGCAAACATTTCCGATAGAAGTAATATGTTTGTATGAATGGATAGTAGAGTGAGTCATTCATTCATACAGCCTCAAAACTATACCAGCCTTCGCCTGTTAACTCGCTAATTTATATAAATGACTCGCCTCTGACTTCTCTTAGATTGAATCTCCTTAGAAACTCCTTTGTAATCGTTGAATTTTCATTGACTACGACATGTTGAGTGGCTTGTTTTTCGGTATACTTGAATCTGAATTGGATTAAGGGCAAACTGGACATATAAAAATGGGTGCATTTCCATTAAATTTTTCTCGCGATATACCATCTATTCAATCATGAACTGTACACGACGAAAGTGAGCGGCTAGTGAACCTTGGATATGATGTAATCACTCTTTCACATTTTCCTATTTAAATAAAACGCTATCTCTAATCTTGCCGTTCTCAACAAATATCTCTCCGTGAATTAAGATTTTAGATATTAGGCAGAGAGAAAACCGAAAGAGAGGAAGAGAGAGAGAGAAAGAGTAACAAAGAAAGAGAAATAGAGAACTATGAAGGAAAAAAGCTAGAAAAAATTTATAAAGATTATGACAGAAGCGATAAGTAAATACAAACAATGAAAATATTGGTATCAAAGAGCATAAATACAGTGCTGGACATAATGATAAGACACCCCTAATTTTTGATGATATCAGCCGAACGGTAAAGGTAAATGGAAAATTATGATTATCATATTTTTTTTCGCCTTCGAAAACCATAGTAGCCGTAGTTTAAAAAAACAAAATTTCTTAGTTCTCGAGAAAAACATTTTTTAAGGATTTTGACCTGGACATAATGATAAGACACTTAACAGCTTTTTATCAATAAATCTTTATTTGATATTTCTTGTCAACAAAAACGATTCAATAATTGATAGCACGACCTTTCTTCAAAAGAATGTCAGAAATCCGATTTGGCATGCTTCTATATAACGCAGAAATTACATGTGGCTCTATTCCATCCCACTCCTTGGTTATCGCAGCTTTAAGCTCGGCTGTAGTGGCGTATTGTTTGTTATTTTTATAAACCCGACGAACCAAGAGTCCCCAGAGATTTTCCATCGGATTCAAGTCCGGAGAACGAGCCGGCCAAGGTAGCAGAGAGACGTTCTTAGCCAACAACCATGACTTGGTGGAGGCGCTGGCGTGAATAGGAGCGTTGTCTTGCTGGTAGACAAGCTGACGACTGCTGTGACTCCTCATGAATGGAATGAGAGTTGTTTCCAGCACCTCTGACGTGTGATGTGAGGATTACGGCGAATAGCGCGTTGAATCGTTCTGCGAGAGACATTCAAGTTGAGCTCTGCCTTAATGTCCATTACGGAGGCGGTCGAGTTCGAAGCTTTTCTGGCGATTTGCCGCTCTTCTCGTTCCGTGAGCTTGCGTGGACGTCCTCCAGAGGTTTTCGATCCACATCCAAGAGGGTCGGCGAGGTAGTTGGTAATGACAGTACGCGAACGGCCCAGTGTCTTAAGTGTGTCTTATCATTATGTCCAGGCCGGCTCTACCTTGGCCGGCTCGTTCTCCGGACTTGATTCCGATGGAAAATCTCTGGGGACTCTTGGTTCATCGGGTTTATAAAAATTACAAACAATACGACACTACAACCGAGCTTAAAGCTGCGATAACCAAGGAGTGGGATGGAATAGAGCCACATGTAATTTCTGCGTTATATAGAAGCATGCCAAATCGGATTTCTGACATTCTTTTGAAGAAAGGTCGTGCTATCAATTATTGAATCGTTTTTGTTGACAAGAAATATCAAATAAAGATTTATTGATAAAAAGCTGTTAAGTGTCTTATCATTATGTCCAGGTCAAAATCCTTAAAAAATGTTTTTCTCGAGAACTAAGAAAATTTGTTTTTTTAAACTACGGCTACTATGGTTTTCGAAGGCGAAAAAAAATATGAAAATCATAATTTTCCATTTACCTTTACCGTTCGGCTGATATCTTCAAAAATCAGGGATGTCTTATCATTATGTCCAGCACTGTATGTCGAAACAACTAATTTTTTGGCCAACTAGGTTTACAGGATTCACAAAATTTGAGTTCAAATGAATACAGAACGAGCCCTCGAACAATAAACCCGAGTTTTAAAAAAGACACGAGTAGGAGAAAAAGAGCGGTAGGGAGTGAGAGAGGGAGACAGCGGTCCAAAGTAGAAAAGAACGAGAAAAAAGTAGGGGGAGCTGTAGGAAAAAAGAGTAGAATAGAAGAAGCTGAGCAAGAGAAGTAGTGGGCTGTAAAGACTATCTGTGACCCAAGAGGAACAGAAAAGAGAAGGAACATTGGAAAAGAACAAAGACACCAACAGACCATTTAACAGAGAGAAAAAACTTTCTAGAATCAGAGAAAGAAAGAACTAAGAAAACACAGAACAGTAAAGATGATTCAGAGTTACAGAGACAACATGATGAGACAAAATAGAGAGAGGTAGAGAAAGGGGGAGGGAGGGAGAAAGATTGAAGTTGAATGAATAGATGAAGCGAAAGAAGCATAAAACTCAGGAAAAACACTGAATAATAAAAGAAGAGAACGAAAAGGCCAAGAATCAAGTCGCAAACTGATAGGGCGGGGCTGGTAACCTGAGCTCCCTTTCCTGGCTGGCATTGGAAAATGGTGGATTAGTGAAGCCCAAAAGCCTTTCGGGGACCACGAAACGGGTTAAGGGCACTATTCAAAGCACATTTTTCAAAAAAAAATTTAAGCTTCTCTAGTTTTTTCTTAATTCTGTTCTCCTGAAGAAACCAAACGACTTTTTTGCATATACAAAATCTCACTCTTGGCGTTGGAAAATTTATTACTCTTCTTCATTCGAAGGACTTTTGTTCTTCAAAACTCAAATCTACTCGGATACCTCCATTTCTTGTGTGGAGCGTTTCTAAATAAGTAAATGGTTGAGAAATAATCTTAATTATCACGCAATGTACAGGGTGGTCCATAAATAGTGTTACAAATTGGAATTGTTATACCTTTTTTCAAAACAGAGAAAATCATCTCAAATTAACATATTTTATTAACAACATAAATGTCAACATTCACGCGAAAGTTCAGCTCAAACTATCGTCTTTTGCTCGAACTACAGCTCGAAGTCTCTTTGGGAACGCCTCTACCACTGTACGGAGGTATTCGACTCCGATGTTGTCCCATTCTGCCTGAAGGGCATTCTTCAGGGAATCAATATTTGAGTGGGAGCGAGAGTTGACCTTGGACTCCAAGTAGGCTCAAACGGAATAATCCAGCGGGTTCAGGTCGGGTGATGAGGCCGGCCATTTTGATGTTGTAATGAAGCCGGGAAAACTTTCCTTGCACCACGTTTGGACCTTTTTAGCTTTGTGGGCTGGTGCTGAGTCTTGTTGAAAGGTCCATGTCCTCTGATTGAAATGCGATTGAGACCATGGATGGAGCACGTCTTGCAGAACATGTTCAGGTAGTATTCCGTGTCGATCTTGACGCCTTTCTCGACAAAAACAAGCGGTGTTTTTCCTGTGGCGCAGACCATGACTTGAGTTGGATGTGCACTGCGTTGGACCGTTCTACCCTTGCTATCGGTTTGCTCTGCGTCCTTCGCAAGCACTCTGACGTTTTTTGAGTTGTGGACTTCTTCCACGGTGAACAGCTTTTCGTCAGAGGACACCATATTGAAATGTTCGCCTAGCTGCGTACGGCGAAGACGGTCGCGACATCTTTTGACTCTTCCCGACTGGTTGCGAGCCGACAGAAAAGCGGCCTTCCGTGTACGATACGACCTGAGTCCCAGCTCCTCCGTGACTATTCGTTTCAATGAAGTTCGGCTCATCGGGAGCTGCTGCGCCATCTGTCTGATGCTTCGTCGTGAATTTCGGTTGATCCGACTCCGAACGTTTTCGATGAGTGGTGTCGTGCGAACAGTGCGAGGACGACCTCGCCTTGGACGGTCCAAAGATGTGCCAAGCTCCTCGAATCTTTTGATCGCTCGATACACTGTCATGCGAGGCAGGCGAAGCGTTTCAGCAATGCGAGTAGGAGCGTGGCCAAGAGTGTGTAGGCGAATGATCGCAATGCGCAAGCGATTCGACGCTGTCATTACCCTAAACATCGATGGAATCAATCGCAACTCACTTGACACGTACTAAAAAAAACGGGGGATCAGGAAAACGAGAAAAGTGACCGCTACGTGCGGTCACTTTCCCAGGAAATGTTTTCGAACATTTGTAACTTTATTTATGGACCACCCTGTAGAATAGAGCTTGATGGGGTATTAGGGAAGATTTAATTTAGCAGAAGTTTTATGAGATACGGGTTGAAGAGTCTTGAAGCGTTAAAAGAAGATGAGAAGGAAGGGTAGAGGCTATTGAAAGTCGTTCCAAAGCGTCCATTCAGGAAAAAGGGAGAAGTGAAGAATGATGAATGGTTAATTTACTGATGTTACATAGCAGCCGTTGGGGGTAAGGGAAGTAGAAGAATGTGAGCTTTGATAAAACAAAGTTGATGAAAAAATTACTTTTATATAAATAACTTTGATAAAACAACTTTTATATAAAAAAACAACGTTGATTTTTTTTAAATTGAGATTTTCAAGAAAATTCCAATGTTTGCATATTAACATGAACTTAGTTTCATAAACTTAGTTTTCTTCCTTCTTTTGATGGTATTTCTTGAATTTGAATATGTTGTGTTTTGTTGCTTGGTATCTTTTCACTCGCTTGCTGAAGAGACATCCTCCAAAAACTTTATTCTTGGGGTTCTTGATATACAAAGAGAAATTATTCTGAAAAGCGATTATTATTTCAAGTTAACTGCTTTTAACACTGGTATCAGTGTTGATATTTGAATAAATGGCATGATTCTTCATCTGATCGCCGTTGAATTTTTACGTAACTTTACGCTGTCTTAAATTACAGTAACCTAACTAACTTTTTTCATGACGGAGGTCTGCGTCTCCTATCTCTCAACACCATCAAATTTGGTGCACTTCTATCTACTTTTGGCCGCTTGTTGTGAACAGCTAGCTTTCTGGTCCTACTCTTTTCAACCTTTAGCAGGCAATGTCACGCTAACTAATAGCGTGTTCAAGATCTCTTCTTTGTTTCAGACCAAAGGATCGCCGACTGCGGTGCAAGTATACACGAAATACATGTTTCCAAACTTGAAAGGACTCCCTTCAAACTACAGAAAGGCTTCTTCTCAACATGACTTATGGCTAAACCACAACAAAAGCATGCACTGACCACGGCGGGAGCGGTCTCTAGGAGCCTTTGCTCAAGCCTCTCAATTTCAAGGTTCTGCCCAGCCACTTCTTGGGTTATTGTGCTGTAAAAACTTCGTTTGTCATCTCAACCAGAAAATAATTGTTATTTGAACCTCTATGCTCATCTCTATCTCTAATCTCATCATCACTGCTATATAGCTATTCATCTAAAATGAATCTTTTTATGCTCTATGCTACAACGATGTCCGCCTTCACGCGGTTCAGCACGACAGTCTACAGACTGCAAAGGACATCAACAACCTTCTCCGGAAGCATCACGCTCCGAAAAAAACTACAAGAGAGCCTCTATTCTGATTGTTACAAACGCGTTTCATCATCTTCCTAAAACATCTGTTCAAGTTGAAGCATTCATTATCCTGAACAACTTCCTTCATAGCAAAACAGACAGATTCAAGAGTATTACCAGATTTGTAATAACAAAAACCATTAAACCACGTCAAAGAATCCCTCACTCAATGTGCGCCTTCAGTTGACGGCACTGCCGCTCTAGGCAGATCTCCTCGTCCAGATCCGCACTTCCATTGTCTGAATGCGTGTCGGACCAGTGTCCTGTGAATTGAAGACAATTCTTGGAGTTCCTTTACTTGACGTAAATCAGCTTCGGAGGTGATTTGTATTTCGAACCACTAGATTTTCAATCTTCAATTAAATATTGTCACAGTTCTTTCTTGGATGTATATATATATATATGGAAAACTTGATTTCAAACATTTTCTTAATCATGGAAAACGCATCACAATTCCTGTATTCCGATGTATAGTACATGCGAATTCTGATTTTTACAGCAGAAAAAATCACATTTTTCTTGAGAAAAAAGCTGTAATGTCTTTTTGTTGGGTTGATCTTCGATACATTTAATGGTTGATATAACTGTAATATAGATAGATAGATTCTATTCCTTGCCAACAGATCTTGAATATTTACTAAGGAGGACTGTCGCATGTGCGAGTTTAGTTATACCACATAAAAAAGGACGGTGTTTTCGAGCAGGAGTTGTAATAGCTTCAATTTCAGTTGGTAAGCAAGTTTGTAAATGAAGCTGGTAGTTGAAAACACGTTCATACCTGAATCTGGTCGAGGGGAAGAGGATGGATGGGCAGCGAACTGACGCTCGAATCGATTCGTGAGCATAGCTCGCAGCTCTGCTGACTCCTCTCGGCGCCTAAACAAATTTCGTATTTCTAGATACTTTTAAAACACGTTTTACATAAAAGAAACAGGTACATACATGTTCTCGACATGTTTATTCTTGTGAAATTGGATAACCCTTACAAAAACATTACATTCTTCAGTCTGCAACGCAACATATTTCTAATTCCTCACGTAACCTCGCTAAGGTACATCTTTCCACAAACCCTGTAGATGTAAGACACTGCAAAAAAACCTGTCGTTTTCTTCCATGATTCTGTCGAATAGAAGCTTAATGTCCATCCCTTCCAGACCAATCTCAGCCTTTTCGGCGACCAGTCGCTCTAGCTCCAACTTCACTTTACCATATAGCAATTCCAGCTCCTGAAGTCACTCTTATGAAAACTCCAAGGGTCTTTAAAATAGAACAGGCAAGAACTTGCGTCAAAACTCGTTCCAAACCCAAACATTTTTTTCTCATTAGTGCAACTCAATTAGTACATATTTCGTACTTTATTGGATGTTAGCTTTGAGTTTCGAAGATTATCTTTCCAATATTATTTTATTCCTTATTCCTCATTGTTCTCTTATTCCTCATTATTCCCCTTCCTATTTCATGATTCCATATAAGCGATGGCCTTACAAGCTATCCTATGGTTGTTGTTGTTGTTGTTGCCGGCAAACGTCTCGCATCGAAGAGAGTTGGCTATGGAGAGCCGCTCTCTCCCTCTCTCTCTCTCTCCTCTCTTTTTTTTATTTTTAAATACATCTCTTCTTCTTTCCTTCACAATAGTCTCAGAAATGAGGCTACTTCTTTTGGTTTCATCCAGAGATCTTCCAACGTGAGTCTTGTTGGACGTCTAGCGCATTTGAAGAGATGGGCCACGTCGTGAGGTCCATTGAGACAGTCTGGGCAGTAGTCAGGTATCGAGTCATCGATCCGGTGTAAGTAGTGGTTGGTGTACCTGCTGTAGCCTGAGCGGAGTTGGCTCAGCGTGCAGCGGGCGTTTCTGGAGAGGTCCACTTCTTCTTCATTTATGTCCGGTGGTGGTCGGCCGCCCAGTATGACTGGACCTTGGATGGTTTCCTTTTCTTCTGAGACCATGTTTGTGTGGACTCGGTTGGCGACGCTTTTCCCGTTGTTCTTCTCTGCTGTTTCCGACAGGGCTCTTTCAACAGTGCTTCTGCATGCGATGTAAAGATCAGCTTTCATGTTGCGTGGTGGGGGTCCTTGGAGAAATAATCCGTGATGGAAGTGAGTTTGGCTCAAGGTCCTTGCCAAGTATTGGGCTGATAGCATGTGAAGGTGCGATTTCGATCTCATAACTTTAGCTTCAGCATGTATGTGGTCGACGCTGGCCATTTGATGGTTTCCTGTTACGATACGCAGGCCATTGTTGTCCTCTTTGAATTTTGGTATGTGCTGAGGAGGAGAGAAAGCTGGCCCAGGCTGGAGCTGCGTAGCTGTATATGGATTGACAAATGGCTTTGTACGTGAGACGGAGTGTCTCCTTTTGGTTGCCCCATGTACTGCCGGCTAGCGCCTTCAGTACATTGTTACGTTGCGACATTCGGCCTGCTATGTCTCTCGAATGATGACTGAATGTGAACATAGAATCAAATGTAACTCCAAGGATTTTGGCGTTATTCACGGTGGGTACGCTCTGACCTCCGATCGAGACATCTAGGATAGTCTTGTACTCTTTGCTGTAAGGTGTGAAGAGTAGAAGCTGGCTTTTGGCAGGAGAAATAGATAGTCCACGATCGTGGATGAACTTTTCTATGTGTGGGAGACCGGATCGTATGTGTAGCGAGGCAGTGGAAATGCTCGGATCTGACGCCCATAGCGTTATATCATCAGCATAAGAGACGATTTTGATGTTTGGATCGTTGTTCGGAAGATCGCTTAGATATAAATTGAAAAGAAGCGGTGAGAGTGCGCTGCCTTGAGGGACTCCGCTTCTGATCAGGGATGAGCTTGAGAGGACGTCGCGAAAGGATGTACGGCTCTTTCGTCCTCTGAGGTACGATGCTAGCCATTTCTTTGCGAAGTTTGGGGCGTCGGTTTGTAGGACGAGATCTATGAGTACCGCTATGTCTATGCTGTCGAAGGCCTTTGACATGTCGATTGCCAACATCACTGTACGTTTAGCTGGTCTCTTCGCGTTAAAACCTGCAGCTACGTCTTTTGAAAGAGTGAGGAGGGCAGAGGTGGTGGATCTTCCTGTGGTGAATCCATGCTGGTGCTCAGCTACTCTTACGTACGGCTTGAGTTCTTCCAATAGAAGTCGTTCTATGATTTTCGCCATCGGTGAGAGTAAGGAGATCGGTCGGTATCCTGGTCCATCCGTTGCCTCTTTTCCTGCTTTCAGGAGTGGGAGAATGACTGAAGATTTCCAAATCATGGGAATTCTGCCAGAGCTGAGGGAGTCGTTGATGAGCTTTGTGAGGGCGGCTATACCTCTGTTCCCGAGATAATGGAAGAGTATTGGAGCGAGTCCGTCCGGTCCGAGGGCTGTTGATTTCTTTGTCTTCTTAATAGCTGATTTCACTGCGGCCTCTGAGTACTCGACAAAATCTTTAGCGTGGATGTTGTGAACTTTCTTCATGGTTTTCCGATTTTCCTTTTTTGTTTTGTAGTCGACTGGGCGTGTGAAGCGTTTGTTGAACTGGTTCGCGATTTCGAAGGAGGATGTGAGGGGTCTTTTCCCGAAGTCGATGGCGCAGTTTAGTGGGAGTCGTCCTTTATCATTCAACATCTTGATCGTTTTCCACAGTTTCTTGCTGTCTAGTTTGGGATCAAAGGTCTCCATGAAGTTTCTCCAGATGTCCCTTTTGTTTCTGTCCGTGGCTCGTCTGATGTTCATGTTGAGGGTGCTGATGTCTTGGCTTGATGGGTCTGATTCTCGTAGAGCGTCTCGTTTGGTCATCCAATCTCGGATTTCTGGTGTTAAGGCAACGTTTCTCTTCTTGATGCGACCGCGTGGGATTGAGCTGGCGGCTGCAGATAACATGATCTTCCGGAAGAAGGTCGGGAAGAGGTGTCGTGGATAACTTTTCTTCGACGAGCTGTTCAAAGATTTTCCAGTTCGCTTTTCCGAAGTTGGTGAAGGAGACTTTCCTGTGCGTACGGATGTAGTTGGAACCCTCAAGGACGATTACGATGGGTAGGTGGTCGGAGCTTCCAGATGGTATTGTTTTATCCTATGGTAATAAAGAACCTTAAATATATGGACAGATCCTAGATCGAACTTACTTTTCCCTGATTGAATCTTATTTCTCTTTCCAGTGAGCCTCCGTGCTAAACATTCGTGTTTAACGAAGGTTCCAGTTATCTATTCTTACACATTAGGAAGCTTCCACTGATCCTCTTGGATGAAACTGTATACCTGGAGTCTCTGGGTCTCGAATGCTCGGAGGGATGTCCGTCGATCGAGACTTTCAATCAGCGAATTTGCGTCCATGATAGCCTTCAGACGGTCGTTTTCTCGGCGATTCTGCTCCGCTCTGATTAAAAAACAGTATTTATTTGTTTGCTTTATAATTGAAGTCATAGACATGAAACGCCATAATTAATACAACTCATTACAATTCTACAATTAATAATATTTCTGTTCCAGAACGAGCAAGAACGTTGAACGTAGAGATGAGAGTATGTAGAATATGGTTTTGTACGATACGGTCTCAAGGTGTCCAAATCCTGTTAGAGACCGAACTTAACCGTGCTGATGAATAGGGGAAGGAGAGAGGAGGTAGAGAAACAACCGCCCTTTTGCCGGTCAAAATTGGAGTCGAACCCGCTAATTGAGAGCGCTGAGACTGATATTCCAGTGCTCTAACGATTGAGCCATCGCAGTCTCAGTTCGAGTAAATTTCATTAATATAAAAGCTCATGATTACAATTGAACACTTCGAATTGAATGACAAAGATTCTCGACGATAACAACCATGCAAGCGTAATTGATTTCACGGGTGTGGCTGGACTGAACTAAACGTTTTACTTTTTTTTTCTACCGGGCGAGCGCTCTGACCACTAAGCAAACCACTCCCACAATACCAGGCATTCTCAGTCTAGAAATTTAGATTAAAAAATTTATTTTTAAATCTCCTTTCCCCTCTCCTCTGTATTCTGGTCATGGATTCTGAACCGCACCGACTACTGACTCTGGCTCCAACAACCATTGCGTACGCGGTGATACATTCTCCTTGCTGCTCCTTAACGTGCTGAAATCGAGAAACGCACCCAAGGATAAAGTCACGCCCTCAGTAGGCATGGTCTACGCCTTAAAATCAAGAAAACCGAATACTAAGAAATTGGGGAACAAACGGACAAAACGGTTTTAATCAACAGTGAACCGCTTCCGAAGACCACCGACTTCAAGTACCTCGGATCTCTCATCTTCTCCGACACATCAACGATTACATTAGTGTGCCAAAGAGTCGACGGAGCTTGGATTAAATAAAGAGAACCTACAGTAGTCCTCTGTGATAGGAAATCATGGCAGGCATACTTGAGAAGATGTACAAAACAGCGATCAGTCTCGTGCTCTACTCGACGGAGACCCGGCCTACCATGCGGATGACCGAAAACATTCTTCACATGAATGAGATGAGTATGCTACGCTCGACACACCGAATCACTCGTATGGATTATGTGCGTAACACGATTTTCAGGGAAAGACCCGACGTGGCTCCTATACAACACTAGATGCGACGAGGAAAAATGAGATTGTATGGACATGTGCTGCGAAGAGATGCGTCAGACATCGCAAGACACGCTCTCGACATGGAAGTGGAAGTCAAACGACCGCAAGGCAAACCAAAGACTAGATACATTGATAAGCTAAACCGAGACCTGCGCCTTGCAAGACTCCACCCGGAAGAAGCAGAGGACAAAAGTTTCTGGAGAGCTAGAAGCCGTACTGTGGACCCTACTCCGACCTCGGCCAGCACGGGACAACGCTAAGAAGAATACTTTTTCAAATCGCTATACAAAATATGCTCTAGTTCCATGGTCTTACTTGACCAAGCTGTTTCAAGAGAACGCAAAAGGGTTCGTATATCTCAACATCGTGGAATTAACGCCTAGCGATGAAATCGGTTCAATAAAAGCAAAGAGATTTCGTTTGCAGCTCGGATGCAACCTGGTGTTCATTTTATGCAAATTTAAATAACTATGTACCTTAACCGCAACTCATTGATGATATGCTGTTGACGAAGTATGAGCGCGATCTCGTCCATGTCTCCTGATCCAGTCCCCCCTACCGTAACCATTCCTCCATCTGGTCCTGCTACAGTGAGCAATTGGGGTAGTTTGTAGCCTTAAACAGAAACTTTGTAGTTTGTTTCATATAACACATGAAAGCTCCAAGATCAACTTTGAATGAATATCAGTCAATTCTATGATGAGTTCACTCATCTTTCTGACACAGATTACCGGTGTCATTTTTTCACGATCTTATCACACCGAGAGTGCCATTTCACTGACCTGATTTAGCGGCCTCGCCACGGAGACTCGGGCCTCGCGAGAAAACCGGCGAGGCGAGAAGGTTGGCATTGGCGAGTAGCTGGTCCCGCATCGCGGAAATCTCGTGCTCGGCCGCATTTCGACGTTCACCCTCTGTAAATCAATTAACTTAAAAAAATATCGTCTTATAATACGGTTTAGTTTTCCATTTCAATGATCCACCTTCAGTAAAAACCCTTGTAATGAACGAAAGCTTAGAAAATTTTGCCAAATTTTCAAGTGATATTTCTCGTTGAAATCATTTCGCTGCCCAGAAGTTAGTATCGATGGATTTTTGAACGCTTTTTGCAAAAGAAATCTATTGTCGGTAACCATAATTGATTGATGCATTGTTTCAATTACATTACCAAAGGTTATTATTTTAAAGTACTGGAAATACAAACAATTTTTTATCAAGTTCAAGTCAAACAAAAAGTTATTCTTTGAAATCTGCAAATGCTAAAGTTATTCTTTCACAGCTTTAGACCACAAAAACCTCAATTCTGTTTTTGGTTAGATACGCATGAACACCGCAAAAGCCTTAACAGAATAAATAAGCTTGGACATTCAACTTGTTAGGGGGAGAAATATTGAGATCAGTCCTGAATGAGCTCGGGGCTCTTTTTCCACTTATCAATCATGTTTTTGAAGTTTTGTATTATATATATATATATATATATATATATATATATATATATATATATATATATATATATATATATATATATATATATATATATACAGTACCGCCCGAAATGTTATCATATATAGATTATTGAACATAACTTTTTTGTAAAAAACCGAATGAAGCTCAAATTTTCAGATTCTTTTACTTTTATTCCGATTTCCAACAGTTCGAACCATGACTTGAAACAAAAATTCTATGAATTAAGTTCGCAAAACAAAAAAAATTATAATAAACATCATTGAGAAAAAACAGCTTCTTGCATGATTTTACTTGTATTTCGATGTCCAACAGTTCGAACAATGACTTGAAACAGAATTCGTATTAACTGAGTTCAAAAAACAACACAAAAAAACTCAACAAAAAATTCATTGAGAAAAAACTGAAAAATAGAAGGTTGTCAATTTTGATGTATTTCCTGGAGATAATTAATAAATTTATCCAAAAGATGTCCGGTACGGTACAGACGCCCAAAAAAACTTCAGTGAAAATTTGAGCTTTGAACGTTATCTTTGAGAAAAGTTATGTTCAATAATCTATAAATGATAACATTTCGGGCGGTACTGTATATATGAATATCTTATAGTTCTATATTGCGAATCACGCTTCCCTATTATAACTGTGAACATATGATAGATCTTTATAGCAAGCAGCCCTTCTCTGGATAGAGGACATTGCTCCATATCCCTATCTCCGCTTCAAAGCTCATAAGCCAGAGACAATGTTCCGGGCGCTATAAATACACCCCTTCGCTAGGCATAGAGAGGAGAGACCGGACCCGGTCGCTCACCCCCACCCCATATTATCTGTGCTCCTGTTTCGTAGTATTGATGCCAAGTAATTCACTTGAACAATGTGTTACGTGATCATCGCTCCCACCGCAATTGTTCTATGTTGTTGTAGATTGCCCGCCGTAGGTCTACGGCTGGGTAGACGAGGTCTTCTTTGACATGGCTCAGAAAACAATAACCTTACTTACATCATTTATCTAATTACGTTTATTTCTCTTTCACTCTCGGGGTTTATTTGGTTTGTTTTTTTCCCCTTCATTTATTTATTTTTATTTTTTATTATTTTTTTTTTGTTTTTTTTGAGAGAGAAAGGAATCACTGATATAAGAACTTAACAACAGCAGTTGTTCTATAGTAATTTAACTTCTATCGTTCTATCTTAGTCGCTTCAGACGCTTAATAATGTAATCGTACTTGGTGTCCATGTAATGTCTTGAGCCCATAAACTTGGCAACCTTTCATGTTCGTGTTTGGGGTCGCAAGACAGGGGACACCACACCAAAACCCGCGGACTCTCACTGGTAGCAGCGAGTGGTTTATTTAGAGACTTATTTGAATCTTATTTAGAGAGCCGCGGGGAAGGTTTGGTGCCGTCTTGAAGCCTTTCTTACTCTCTCGTATTTCCTCCATTATAGTAAGTTAAGGGGTGGGCAATAGTGAAATGTGAGCGCCGTCGTTTTTTTTTTTGTATGGGTGTATGTGTGTGTTGTTGATGTGAATCAATGTTGTCCGCGAAGTTAAAGTCCGCGACGTGTTATGCCCTAGGGAAAACGTTCTAGAAAGACCGGTGATTTGTGTAATGCCCTAGGGAAAACGTACTAGGAAGACCGGTGATTTGTGTAATGCCCTAGGAAAACGTACTAGGAATACCGGTGATTTGTGTAATGCCCTAGGGAAAACGTACTAGGAAGACCGACGATTTGTGTAATGCCCTAGGGAAAACGTACTAGGAAGACCGGTGATTTGTGTAATGCCCTAGGGAAAACGTACTAGGAAGACCGGTGATTTGTGAAATGCCCTAGGGAAAACGTACTAGGAAGACCGGTGATTTGTGTACAGGGTGGTCCATAAATAGTGTTACAAATTGGAATTGTTATACCTTTTTTCAAAACAGAGAAAATCATCTCAAATTAACATATTTTATCAACAACATAAATGTCAACATTCACGCGAAAGTTCAGCTCAAACTATCGTCTTTTGCTCGAACTACAGTTCGAAGTCTCTTTGGGAACGCCTCTACCACTGTACGGAGGTATTCGACTCCGATGTTGTCCCATTCTGCCTGAAGGGCATTCTT
>CAXKTG010000171.1:0-20011 GCA_964056735.1 Allodiplogaster pararmata
AAATGGCCTGATGCTGAGAAGCGCTGATTCTTGACGATTTGATGGTTGCTCTCGATAAATGGTCTGATGCTGAGAAGCGCTGATTCTTGACGATTTGATGGTTGCTCTCGATAAATGGCCTGATGCTGAGAAGCGCTGATTCTTGACGATTTGATGGTTGCTCTCGATAAATGGCCTGATGCTGAGAAGCGCTGATTCTTGACGATTTGATGGTTGCTCTCGATAAATGGCCTGATGCTGAGAAGCGCTGATTCTTGACGATTTGATGGTTGCTCTCGATAAATGGCCTGATGCTGAGAAGCGCTGATTCTTGACGATTTGATGGTTGCTCTCGATAAATGGCCTGATGCTGAGAAGCGCTGATTCTTGACGATTTGATGGTTGCTCTCGATAAATGGCCTGATGCTGAGAAGCGCTGATTCTTGACGATTTGATGGTTGCTCTCGATAAATGGCCTGATGCTGAGAAGCGCTGATTCTTGACGATTTGATGGTTGCTCTCGATAAATGGCCTGATGCTGAGAAGCGCTGATTCTTGACGATTTGATGGTTGGTCTCGATAAATGGCCTGATGCTGAGAAGCGCTGATTCTTGACGATTTGATGGTTGCTCTCGATAAATGGCCTGATGCTGAGAAGCGCTGATTCTTGACGATTTGATGGTTGCTCTCGATAAATGGCCTGATGCTGAGAAGCGCTGATTCTTGACGATTTGATGGTTGCTCTCGATAAATGGTCTGATGCTGAGAAGCGCTGATTCTTGACGATTTGATGGTTGCTCTCGATAAATGGCCTAATGCTGAGAAGCGCTGATTCTTGACGATTTGATGGTTGCTCTCGATAAATGGTCTGATGCTGAGAAGCGCTGATTCTTGACGATTTGATGGTTGCTCTCGATAAATGGTCTGATGCTGAGAAGCGCTGATTCTTGACGATTTGATGGTTGCTCTCGATAAATGGTCTGATGCTGAGAAGCGCTGATTCTTGACGATTTGATGGTTGCTCTCGATAAATGGCCTGATGCTGAGAAGCGCTGATTCTTGACGATTTGATGGTTGCTCTCGATAAATGGTCTGATGCTGAGAAGCGCTGATTCTTGACGATTTGATGGTTGCTCTCGATAAATGGTCTGATGCTGAGAAGCGCTGATTCTTGACGATTTGATGGTTGCTCTCGATAAATGGCCTGATGCTGAGAAGCAGTGATCTAGCAGTGATCTAGCAGTGATCTAGCAGGCAGCCACTGGTTCTACCAGGATAGGTCTGTCCTGCATCTCAGGGGAGCGCGTACCCTGTCGCGAGGCGGGAACAAGCGCGAGGAAGAAGAAGAAGAAGAAGAAGCTGAGAAGCGCTGATTCTTGACGATTTGATGGTTGCTCTCGATAAATGGCCTGATGCTGAGAAGCGCTGATTCTTGACGATTTGATGGTTGCTCTCGATAAATGGTCTGATACTGAGAAGCGCTGATTCTTGACGATTTGATGGTTGCTCTCGATAAATGGTCTGATGCTGAGAAGCGCTGATTCTTGACGATTTGATGGTTGGTCTCGATAAATGGTCTGATGCTGAGAAGCGCTGATTCTTGACGATTTGATGGTTGCTCTCGATAAATGGTCTGATGCTGAGAAGCGCTGATTCTTGACGATTTGATGGTTGCTCTCGATAAATGGCCTGATGCTGAGAAGCGCTGATTCTTGACGATTTGATGGTTGCTCTCGATAAATGGTCTGATGCTGAGAAGCTCTGATTCTTGACGATTTGATGGTTGCTCTCGATAAATGGTCTGATGCTGAGAAGCGCTGATTCTTGACGATTTGATGGTTGGTCTCGATAAATGGTCTGATGCTGAGAAGCGCTGATTCTCGACGATTTGATGGTTGCTCTCGATAAATGGTCTGATGCTGAGAAGCGCTGATTCTTGACGATTTGATGGTTGCTCTCGATAAATGGCCTGATGCTGAGAAGCGCTGATTCTTGACGATTTGATGGTTGGTCTCGATAAATGGTCTGATGCTGAGAAGCGCTGATTCTTGACGATTTGATGGTTGCTCTCGATAAATGGTCTGATGCTGAGAAGCGCTGATTCTTGACGATTTGATGGTTGCTCTCGATAAATGGCCTGATGCTGAGAAGCGCTGATTCTTGACGATTTGATGGTTGCTCTCGATAAATGGCCTGATGCTGAGAAGCGTTGATTCTTGACGATTTGATGGTTGCTCTCGATAAATGGCCTGATGCTGAGAAGCGCTGATTCTTGACGATTTGATGGTTGCTCTCGATAAATGGCCTGATGCTGAGAAGCGCTGATTCTTGACGATTTGATGGTTGCTCTCGATAAATGGCCTGATGCTGAGAAGCGCTGATTCTTGACGATTTGATGGTTGCTCTCGATAAATGGCCTGATGCTGAGAAGCGCTGATTCTTGACGATTTGATGGTTGCTCTCGATAAATGGCCTGATGCTGAGAAGCGCTGATTCTTGACGATTTGATGGTTGCTCTCGATAAATGGCCTGATGCTGAGAAGCGCTGATTCTTGACGATTTGATGGTTGCTCTCGATAAATGGTCTGATGCTGAGAAGCGCTGATTCTTGACGATTTGATGGTTGCTCTCGATAAATGGCCTGATGCTGAGAAGCGCTGATTCTTGACGATTTGATGGTTGCTCTCGATAAATGGCCTGATGCTGAGAAGCGCTGATTCTTGACGATTTGATGGTTGCTCTCGATAAATGGCCTGATGCTGAGAAGCGCTGATTCTTGACGATTTGATGGTTGCTCTCGATAAATGGCCTGATGCTGAGAAGCGCTGATTCTTGACGATTTGATGGTTGCTCTCGATAAATGGCCTGATGCTGAGAAGCGCTGATTCTTGACGATTTGATGGTTGCTCTCGATAAATGGCCTGATGCTGAGAAGCGCTGATTCTTGACGATTTGATGGTTGCTCTCGATAAATGGCCTGATGCTGAGAAGCGCTGATTCTTGACGATTTGATGGTTGCTCTCGATAAATGGCCTGATGCTGAGAAGCGCTGATTCTTGACGATTTGATGGTTGCTCTCGATAAATGGCCTGATGCTGAGAAGCGCTGATTCTTGACGATTTGATGGTTGCTCTCGATAAATGGCCTGATGCTGAGAAGCGCTGATTCTTGACGATTTGATGGTTGCTCTCGATAAATGGTCTGATGCTGAGAAGCGCTGATTCTTGACGATTTGATGGTTGCTCTCGATAAATGGTCTGATGCTGAGAAGCGCTGATTCTTGACGATTTGATGGTTGGTCTCGATAAATGGTCTGATGCTGAGAAGCGCTGATTCTTGACGATTTGATGGTTGCTCTCGATAAATGGTCTGATGCTGAGAAGCGCTGATTCTTGACGATTTGATGGTTGCTCTCGATAAATGGCCTGATGCTGAGAAGCGCTGATTCTTGACGATTTGATGGTTGCTCTCGATAAATGGTCTGATGCTGAGAAGCGCTGATTCTTGACGATTTGATGGTTGCTCTCGATAAATGGCCTGATGCTGAGAAGCGCTGATTCTTGACGATTTGATGGTTGCTCTCGATAAATGGTCTGATGCTGAGAAGCGCTGATTCTTGACGATTTGATGGTTGCTCTCGATAAATGGTCTGATGCTGAGAAGCGCTGATTCTTGACGATTTGATGGTTGCTCTCGATAAATGGCCTGATGCTGAGAAGCGCTGATTCTTGACGATTTGATGGTTGGTCTCGATAAATGGTCTGATGCTGAGAAGCGCTGATTCTTGACGATTTGATGGTTGCTCTCGATAAATGGTCTGATGCTGAGAAGCGCTGATTCTTGACGATTTGATGGTTGCTCTCGATAAATGGCCTGATGCTGAGAAGCGCTGATTCTTGACGATTTGATGGTTGCTCTCGATAAATGGCCTGATGCTGAGAAGCAGTGATCTAGCAGTGATCTAGCAGTGATCTAGCAGGCAGCCACTGGTTCTACCAGGATAGGTCTGTCCTGCATCTCAGGGGAGCGCGTACCCTGTCGCGAGGCGGGAACAAGCGCGAGGAAGAAGAAGAAGAAGAAGAAGCTGAGAAGCGCTGATTCTTGACGATTTGATGGTTGCTCTCGATAAATGGCCTGATGCTGAGAAGCGCTGATTCTTGACGATTTGATGGTTGCTCTCGATAAATGGTCTGATGCTGAGAAGCGCTGATTCTTGACGATTTGATGGTTGCTCTCGATAAATGGTCTGATGCTGAGAAGCGCTGATTCTTGACGATTTGATGGTTGGTCTCGATAAATGGTCTGATGCTGAGAAGCGCTGATTCTTGACGATTTGATGGTTGCTCTCGATAAATGGTCTGATGCTGAGAAGCGCTGATTCTTGACGATTTGATGGTTGCTCTCGATAAATGGCCTGATGCTGAGAAGCGCTGATTCTTGACGATTTGATGGTTGCTCTCGATAAATGGTCTGATGCTGAGAAGCGCTGATTCTTGACGATTTGATGGTTGCTCTCGATAAATGGTCTGATGCTGAGAAGCGCTGATTCTTGACGATTTGATGGTTGGTCTCGATAAATGGTCTGATGCTGAGAAGCGCTGATTCTTGACGATTTGATGGTTGCTCTCGATAAATGGTCTGATGCTGAGAAGCGCTGATTCTTGACGATTTGATGGTTGCTCTCGATAAATGGCCTGATGCTGAGAAGCGCTGATTCTTGACGATTTGATGGTTGGTCTCGATAAATGGTCTGATGCTGAGAAGCGCTGATTCTTGACGATTTGATGGTTGCTCTCGATAAATGGTCTGATGCTGAGAAGCGCTGATTCTTGACGATTTGATGGTTGCTCTCGATAAATGGCCTGATGCTGAGAAGCGCTGATTCTTGACGATTTGATGGTTGCTCTCGATAAATGGCCTGATGCTGAGAAGCGTTGATTCTTGACGATTTGATGGTTGCTCTCGATAAATGGCCTGATGCTGAGAAGCGCTGATTCTTGACGATTTGATGGTTGCTCTCGATAAATGGCCTGATGCTGAGAAGCGCTGATTCTTGACGATTTGATGGTTGCTCTCGATAAATGGCCTGATGCTGAGAAGCGCTGATTCTTGACGATTTGATGGTTGCTCTCGATAAATGGCCTGATGCTGAGAAGCGCTGATTCTTGACGATTTGATGGTTGCTCTCGATAAATGGCCTGATGCTGAGAAGCGCTGATTCTTGACGATTTGATGGTTGCTCTCGATAAATGGCCTGATGCTGAGAAGCGCTGATTCTTGACGATTTGATGGTTGCTCTCGATAAATGGTCTGATGCTGAGAAGCGCTGATTCTTGACGATTTGATGGTTGCTCTCGATAAATGGCCTGATGCTGAGAAGCGCTGATTCTTGACGATTTGATGGTTGCTCTCGATAAATGGCCTGATGCTGAGAAGCGCTGATTCTTGACGATTTGATGGTTGCTCTCGATAAATGGCCTGATGCTGAGAAGCGCTGATTCTTGACGATTTGATGGTTGCTCTCGATAAATGGCCTGATGCTGAGAAGCGCTGATTCTTGACGATTTGATGGTTGCTCTCGATAAATGGCCTGATGCTGAGAAGCGCTGATTCTTGACGATTTGATGGTTGCTCTCGATAAATGGCCTGATGCTGAGAAGCGCTGATTCTTGACGATTTGATGGTTGCTCTCGATAAATGGCCTGATGCTGAGAAGCGCTGATTCTTGACGATTTGATGGTTGCTCTCGATAAATGGCCTGATGCTGAGAAGCGCTGATTCTTGACGATTTGATGGTTGCTCTCGATAAATGGCCTGATGCTGAGAAGCGCTGATTCTTGACGATTTGATGGTTGCTCTCGATAAATGGCCTGATGCTGAGAAGCGCTGATTCTTGACGATTTGATGGTTGCTCTCGATAAATGGTCTGATGCTGAGAAGCGCTGATTCTTGACGATTTGATGGTTGCTCTCGATAAATGGTCTGATGCTGAGAAGCGCTGATTCTTGACGATTTGATGGTTGGTCTCGATAAATGGTCTGATGCTGAGAAGCGCTGATTCTTGACGATTTGATGGTTGCTCTCGATAAATGGTCTGATGCTGAGAAGCGCTGATTCTTGACGATTTGATGGTTGCTCTCGATAAATGGCCTGATGCTGAGAAGCGCTGATTCTTGACGATTTGATGGTTGCTCTCGATAAATGGTCTGATGCTGAGAAGCGCTGATTCTTGACGATTTGATGGTTGCTCTCGATAAATGGTCTGATGCTGAGAAGCGCTGATTCTTGACGATTTGATGGTTGGTCTCGATAAATGGTCTGATGCTGAGAAGCGCTGATTCTTGACGATTTGATGGTTGCTCTCGATAAATGGTCTGATGCTGAGAAGCGCTGATTCTTGACGATTTGATGGTTGCTCTCGATAAATGGCCTGATGCTGAGAAGCGCTGATTCTTGACGATTTGATGGTTGGTCTCGATAAATGGTCTGATGCTGAGAAGCGCTGATTCTTGACGATTTGATGGTTGCTCTCGATAAATGGTCTGATGCTGAGAAGCGCTGATTCTTGACGATTTGATGGTTGCTCTCGATAAATGGCCTGATGCTGAGAAGCGCTGATTCTTGACGATTTGATGGTTGCTCTCGATAAATGGCCTGATGCTGAGAAGCGCTGATTCTTGACGATTTGATGGTTGCTCTCGATAAATGGCCTGATGCTGAGAAGCGCTGATTCTTGACGATTTGATGGTTGCTCTCGATAAATGGCCTGATGCTGAGAAGCGCTGATTCTTGACGATTTGATGGTTGCTCTCGATAAATGGCCTGATGCTGAGAAGCGCTGATTCTTGACGATTTGATGGTTGCTCTCGATAAATGGCCTGATGCTGAGAAGCTATTCACTGTAGCCTCTCATCATTACAATATGTCGGTTATTGCTGTTGTGCATTCCTTGTTTTATTCTAGAGTGATGCGTAATTTAAGAATAAACTCTAGTTATCTTTGTCTGTTTAAAAACAATTCGGATCAACTCACTATACGTAATCTTGCCACTCAACTCTACCCTACCAATAGAACGTTTTTCATAGAGTGTTACGAGGACGCAACCCGTGAACCTCATGCTTATCTTTTCGTTGATTTACACAAGAATACAGATGTCAAATTCCGTCTGCGCACAAGTGTTTTTCCTTTGACTGATCGTGTTATTTGTTATATTCCCAAATGAAGCGAGCGGTTTGGTCTGAACAGTGTATCAAGAGCATTGCTTCTCTATCAAAAGACAAAGAATTCAAACAAGGATTACAAAGATTGACAGATAATGAAGTGATCTGTCTTATTGAAGCTATTTGTAACATTCTCTATGGAAATGTTCCGATTCCTAAGAAAACATGTAAAACTATGAAAAAGTTTGCGCCAGTAATGCGTAAACTTGCTCCTATAAGAAACATTCAAAAAGCAAAGAAGACCCTCATCCAGATGGGGGGAGGATTCATTGGACCTATCATACCGATACTTGTGAGCCTGGCGAGTACTTTACTCTCCAATGCCCTCCTTCAATAAAATGGTGTTAGTGCCTGAAGAAAGGTTAGCGGCGCTCTCTTCCATCAAACCGGAAACCCAAATTGAAAGAATAGAGAGAGAATTACGCAGTTTGCTCTCTTCGACAGAGAGTGATGATAAACGTCTGAGATTGTATCAAGCCCTTCTCCAGCAACTCACGTCAACTATTCATAAAAATATAAATTATCAAGATGCAGAACAAAACTGGCAGGGAGAGATGTCGACTCACGTTCCAACTAATGCTGATAGTGTAGAAACAACACCTTCCTCTATAAAAACTCATGCTTTAACCCTGAATTCTGAAAACTTATCGACTAAACCTGAGACAATAAAAGAAGAGAAAAAAGAGAAAATTTATTTGGATGAATTGAAATTCACAAATGCTACAGTAAAGTCAAAAGCTGATTTGATAGTTGAACATTTAAGAAAATTTCCCGAAATTTTTATAATAAACGACAAAGGGAAAATTGACTTGGAAAATGAAGAATTTGACGTTTTGCCGATAATTTCGGATCTCTCTAATAGATGGCGGAGTCGTTCGACACCTCCTATGGGTAGCGAAGAGTTTGTTCGAGCACTTGTATCCACAGGATTCCCTGTTGAGCAGATTGCGAACAAGAACCGGTCAGATTTTACTGTGAGCAAATGGTTCTCAAGTCAGTAGACTATAAATTGGAGCAGATATATTCAGACCCCCAAAACCCCGGAGGTTTTAGAGGAGTGAATGCTTTGCTAAAAGCAGCCAATAATGCCGGAATTAAGGTGACTCGTGAAGAAGTGAAGAGATTTCTGCATCAAAGTGATACATACACGGCCCATTATCCGTCTAGAACAAAGTTCAAAACAGGCCAAATTCAGTCGACAGGGCTTGACAGCGATCATCAAGCTGATCTTGCTGTTCTTATTGACCTGAAGAGGTATAACAAGGGATATTCATACATCCTCGTTGTTGTTGACGTCCTCTCTCGATTTGTGATGTGTGCACCTCTCAAAAACAAAACTGGAAAAGAAACTGCGACTGCTTATAATGGTATACTTTACTCTAGCGGAAGAATTCCGTTCAGACTATACACTGACGAGGGAAAAGAGTTTTTAAATACACATTTTCAAAAACTTTTGAGTGAAAAAGAGATAATACACAAGAAACCAAAGAACCATAATGTGAAGTGTGCGCTTGCTGAGAACGCTGTGAAACGGGTTAAAACCCGTCTGTATCGTGTGTTCTCTGAGAATAATACATATTGTTGGATAGATGTACTACAAGATGTAGTACATGGTTTGAATGTCTCACCGATCAAATCTAACGGAGGCATACCACCCGCTGATGTTAATCATGGAAACATGGAGAAAGTGTGGCGAAAACTATACGGAGAAGAAAGGTATAAAACTCCTCAACATGTGTTTCGTGTCGGAGACACGGTCAGACTTTCCAAGTTTAATACATTGTTCAAAAAAGGTTATAAAAACACCTTCACATTAGAAGTTTTCAGAATAAAAAAATTATTATACAAGGATCCTCCTGTTTATATCATTGAAGACTTGAACGGTGAGGAGATTGACAGTATTGTTTATGAGCCTGAACTCGTCAAGTACGTTCCTAAACAAGAGTTTAAAATTGAGAAAATTTTACGTAAACGGCAGAAAAATAAAAAAACTGAGTTACTGGTAAAGTGGTTAGGTTATCCATTCAGTTTCAATTCTTGGATACCTTCCGGCGATGCAAGAAGAATCCGGTAACTCTTGGCATTTGGGTACCACTTCTTGCTCAAGAGCTTTAGTTGTCTACGTCGCTCAAGTCATGTTAATCTATGCTGTAGTTTCGGTTTCTATATATAACCTAACTTTCTCGAATTGTCCTGATAACAAATTGTGGATTGCCATTCTTTCTTCCTGTATAGGGTATCTACTACCATCTCCATCCATCACTCTTAACAAATTATGAAGGACTTTTACTTAACTCTTTTAAGTAACACTCGTAAAGAGGATGTGATTTCTAAATTTCGCGTCAAACTACCTTCTTCAATTACTTTGCATGAGGATTACGAAGTTGCGCTAACAGAGATAATTTACCCAAATACTTTCGACCTTTTGACTGATAGAAGGGAAGATGATAATTTCAATGATAACACGATATTTCTGAAAGATTTCAACGGTAGTGTTGGAACTGTGGCTGTGACTCCATGCTCTTACAAGTCAGGATCCGACTTGGTTGGACAGATAAACTACTCTTTGAATGAATTCTTCAGTTTCAAGTATAATACGAAAAACATGAACATGCTATATTACAACCCATATACGAGAAAATGTGAAATAACTCTACCTGAACAGATTGGAAGAGTAATTTTTTCTAAACGTTTCGCCTATCTTTTGGGTATTAAAGAAACAATAGAACATCAGTCAACCTACATTTCTTCTCATCCTGTTCATGTCGCTAAAGAAATGATGTTCATTTATGTCAATATTGTCGAGAATCAAATGGTTTCTAATGTTTTGTGTCCACTTTTGAAAGTAATAGCCACAAACGGAGAATTGGGTGAAAATACAGGGTGGTCCATAAATAGTGTTACAAATTGGAATTGTTATACCTTTTTTCAAAACAGAGAAAATCATCTCAAATTAACATATTTTATCAACAACATAAATGTCAACATTCACGCGAAAGTTCAGCTCAAACTATCGTCTTTTGCTCGAACTACAGCTCGAAGTCTCTTTGGGAACGCCTCTACCACTGTACGGAGGTATTCGACTCCGATGTTGTCCCATTCTGCCTGAAGGGCATTCTTCAAGGAATCAATATTTGAGTGGGAGCGAGAGTTGACCTTGGACTCCAAGTAGGCTCAAACGGAATAATCCAGCGGGTTCAGGTCGGGTGATGAGGCCGGCCATTTTGATGTTGTAATGAAGCCGGGAAAACTTTCCTTGCACCACGTTTGGACCTTTTTAGCTTTGTGGGCTGGTGCTGAGTCTTGTTGAAAGGTCCATGTCCTCTGATTGAAATGCGATTGAGACCATGGATGGAGCACGTCTTGCAGAACATGTTCAGGTAGTATTCCGTGTCGATCTTGACGCCTTTCTCGACGAAAACAAGCGGTGTTTTTCCTGTCGCGCAGATCCCCGCCCAGACCATGACTTGAGTTGGATGTGCACTGCGTTGGACCGTTCTACCCTTGCTATCGGTTTGCTCTGCGTCCTTCGCAAGCACTCTGACGTTTTTTGAGTTGTGGACTTCTTCCACGGTGAACAGCTTTTCGTCAGAGGACACCATATTGAAATGTTCGCCTAGCTGCGTACGGCGAAGACGGTCGCGACATCTTTTGACTCTTCCCGACTTGTTGCGAGCCGACAGAAAAGCGGCCTTCCGTGTACGATACGACCTGAGTCCCAGCTCCTCCGTGACTATTCGTTTCAATGAAGTTCGGCTCATCGGGAGCTGCTGCGCCATCTGTCTGATGCTTCGTCGTGAATTTCGGTTGATCCGACTCCGAACGTTTTCGATGAGTGGTGTCGTGCGAACAGTGCGAGGACGACCTCGCCTTGGACGGTCCATAGATGTGCCAAGCTCCTCGAATCTTTTGATCGCTCGATACACTGTCATGCGAGGCAGGCGAAGCGTTTCAGCAATGCGAGCATGGGCGTGGCCAAGAGTGTGTAGGCGAATGATCGCAATGCGCAAGCGATTCGACGCTGTCATTACCCTAAACATCGATGGAATCAATCGCAACTCACTTGACACGTACTAAAAAAAACGGGGGATCAGGAAAACGAGAAAAGTGACCGCTACGTGCGGTCACTTTCCCAGGAAATGTTTTCGAACACTTGTAACTTTATTTATGGACCACCCTGTATAAACGTTTCATTCACAAGACCTCAATATGTCGCCGTTCGCTACAGAGATTTTGAATACATTACTGTTGATATAAAGAACGACCTTGATGAACATATAAATTTTCATTCGGGAAAGATCTGCATGGTACTTCATTTCAAACCTAAACGTTCGGCAGAGTAGGTATGCATGTACCTTTTAATCCCGACTCTTGTATTGACTGGTACGATGTGTTTATTGAGCAAGCACGTCAGAGTGGTTCAGGATTTCGTGGTTATCCTTATCAGCGTGGTGCTTCTGGTTTGGGTGGTGTTCTTTCAAAGCTATTCAGTTTCATTCTGCCAATAGCCAAATCAGCAGGGAGGTCTATTGCTACTGAAGCTGTGAATGCAAGTGAAAAATTCGTTGATGACATCATTGACGGTAAAAATGTCAAAGATTCCCTAAAGATGCACGGTCGTCAAGCCTATAAAAATTTAGTAAACCGAGCAAACGCTAGACTACAGCAAGGCAAAGGTAAAAGAAAGCGGAAAGTTCGGATAGTCAAAAAGAAAAGTAGAGTCAAGGCTCGAAAGAGGTCAGTAGTGAAACGTCAGCGACACAGAACGGTTCAAAAGTCTCTGAACTCTCTCAAGGATATTTTCTCCAAGTGAAAAAATGGGGAAACTAATCGACCCCAAATCTGTTCCATCTACTCGAAGTGAATTGAGTGTGTTTGAGATACCTTCAACGCAAGTTGCCCTAGAATCCTCAAGATGGCTATCTATACCTACAAGTACTCTAATCAACAACTCTGGACCATATTTGTTCAATTTGGTTGATTCACGACATTTCCTTCAAGTTGGTAAATCCTACATTGCTCTCCGTCTCCGAGTCAAACGACCTACAGGTGCTGATAACGTATTGATTAAGGAGAAGTACGGTTTGATTAATTACATTGGTGCTACTTTCTTCAACCAGGTAACTCTTGAGATAAACAATCAGCAAGTATTTGATTGCAGCAATTATGCTTACAAAGCTTACTTGGAGTGTCTTTTGAACCATAGTACAGATCAAAAGCGAGGTTTCCTTCAAGCCGGTGGTTATTATCAAGATGACGAGGAAGGTTTGGAAAGTACCGAGAA
Source organism: Allodiplogaster pararmata (assembly GCA_964056735.1). Taxonomy (NCBI): domain Eukaryota; kingdom Metazoa; phylum Nematoda; class Chromadorea; order Rhabditida; family Diplogasteridae; genus Allodiplogaster; species Allodiplogaster pararmata. The sequence continues at coordinate 12,484 of CAXKTG010000171.1, forward strand.
TAGCGGATACAACTCCAGAGTTGAGCTTTTATCTAATGATGTTGTGGATCTAGTTGCGCCTCTTCATATTGACCACTTTTCCACTGACCGTTTTCTCATTCCTCACCTCAATCTACAGTTTCGTTTCTATCGTAATTCTGATGATTTTATAACAGAAAATTTCACAACAAGTAAACAATCTGGAATATCCATTGAAGTCGTTTCCATGAAGCTCATGATGCGTACGGTAGATGTGATAAGTTCAGCTGGTATCGCCTTAGAAAAAACATTACTTTCATACCCTGCAAGATATCCTTATCACAGAACACGTCTACGTGTAATTTCGATACCCGGCGGACGTTCTGATTTTCCATATTCAACGCTTTTCACCGATATTGTTCTATTGGAAACACGTGATAAAAATTGTCTAATAAAAGATTCAAAAATACATATCGGAGAGAGTGTATAAAAAAGTGTCTTTCTGAGAAAGACTGCACTGTAAGAGAAAAACGCTAGAGAGCGTAAAAGAAAATAGCATGTAATATTGAGAGACGCAGATAAAAGTATCATGGATGATTATGTTTTTAAGAGATTCAGAGAAAAAATATCTGACAGAGTATAAAGAGAGAGAGAGAGAGAGAGAGAGAGAGAGAGAGAGAGAGAGAGAGAGAGAGAGAGAGAGAGAGAGAGAGAGAGAGAGAAGAGAGAGATAAAAGAGAGAGAGAGAAAGAAAGAGAGAGAGAGAGAGAGGAAGAAAGGGAGAGAAAGAGAGAGAGAGAGAGAGAGAGAGAGAGAGAGAGAGAGAGAGAGAAGAAAGAGCGAGGAAGAGAGAGAAGAGAGAGAGAGAGGAAGAAAGAGAGAAAAAGAGAGAGAAGAGAGAGAGAGAGAGGAAGAAAGAGAGAAAAAAGAGAGAGAAAGAAAGAGAGAGAAAAATAAAAGAGAAAGAAAGATAAATAGAGAAATAGAGAGAGATAAAGATCAGCTGGAGTGATTCTTTGCGGTCAGAGAAAAAGTCTCTCGATTTAACACACTATTATTTTAGGTTACACACCCCTCCACCTCACACACATTAGTTTGAAAAAAAACCTCTTTTTAAGTTTAATGTTGTTTAAAAAATACCATTTGGGAAGCAAATGTCGTGGTAGCAAATTTCGCGGTAGCAAATTTCGTGGGTAGCAAATGTCGTGGTAGCAAATGTCGCGGGTAGCAGATGTCGGGAAGCAAGTGTCGCGGTAGCAAATGTCGCGGAAGCAAATTTCGTGATAAGTAATACGCTTACGAGGCCATAAGGCTTAGGAAAAAGACCGCATGAAAAAATTTATCTTGATTTTTTGTCGATTCAAAGACTAAATTTGTCAAAAAATACAGTAGTTAAAACACACTAAAAACAAATGCCCCTGTAACAAACTGTCGGGTAACAAAGTGTCATGGATCTGACTCAGTCTACAGGAACTGCTCTTTTTGAGACGAAGGCTGACCTAGCCAGTAGAGAAGCCATTCACATGTCCGGCAGATGCTCAAAATTCTGCCTGTCGTCAAAAACTATGTAGTATATAAAGAGAAATATATGTAAGACATTGAGTAATATAGCTGTCTTCTTTGCAACGAAAGGTACCTTGCTGATAGAGTCCATATCCACAGCGCTTGAGAAGTAATACAAATCTCGAAGGCCTTGTCTAACTTGTCGCAAGGCTACGCCGGCCTAAATGGAACTGTTTAGAAAAAAACCGCAACATTTGTTGCATTTCCGATCAAATTTTAAAGAATTCGCCTCGTTTCGAGTTGCTTTGTTACGACAACTAGAGAACAATGAATTCTGAACGAGAGAGAAGACAGAGAGAGAGAGAGAGAGAGAGAGAGAGAGAGAGAGAGAGAGAGAGAGAGAGAAGTATAGAGTGAGAGAGATAGAGATAGAGAGAAAGAGAATGAGAAAGGAGGTAGAGAAAACAAGAATGAGAGCTTCTTCGTCATCATCGTCATCTTTGTCGTCAGATGCTTGCCTGGCAATTACAAGAACAATCGCAAACAAAACTAAGGTATGAATTGTAAAAGACGCTGCTAAATAGTATGAGACACTATATATTAACAAGTGAAACACTGACAAGGAATGCATTTTTCTTTACTGATTCCTTGCTTAAAAATATTAACAATCTTTCTTTGTTTCCAAACTTTTGAGCCTTCCTAGTTGAAAATTCGCTCATCGTTCCAACAAAAAAAAATTCGAGTTAATACTTGGCGCGGAGTAAACCGTCATAGGATAAATGTCATAGGAAGATACGGCTCTTATATACTCACGGGCATACATACATACATACATACATACTAGACGCCAGACAGTGCAGAGTGGCATTTTTTTATACGGTCACATAAGCCTAAGCCGTACGGCCTCGTTAGCGTAAACTTTTGCCTAAGCGTAAGCGTTTTTTTACTGTAAAAATAACTTTTTTTTGCAAATTTTTTTTGTAATTTTTTTTCAAGATAGCGACAATGTTTTTTGTGTTGCTTTAAATTTATTTGCTTATTGTTTTTTTTGGTTATTTATAACCGGAGAAGTAACTCCTCCCCCTCTATCGAACCTAGTTGTAATTTTCTTACCGTGAGAGAGCGCATTACTATTACACCACCAAATACGCAATGCTATTCAGTGAGATGGTCATATTTCTAGCTTCGTGAATGACAATAAATTGAATCATTGTCACGCTCGGATCCAGCAAAATTTCTCGTAGACATTTTTTCTCTCATAAAGTTCCATTCTGTCTTATTCCTCTAAACGGTCGCTTTGTAACTGCTTCCCGTTTCCATCATTTTAAGCTATCGTCTTCCTTTTGAGAACTTTATTTGGTCGGTCAGAGTGGTAAATGCATCCACGGTCTGAGTGCTGTCTATTGTTGATTGTAAGTTACAGTTACAAAGGTCTGAAGAATGAATAATATGATTATCGTCCACATTTTGTGTCCAAGGATGATATCGAGTGTTCTAATTCATGCATAGTTCACGGTGTCCATCATTTGTTTCATCTCTTTCTAAAGTACTCTCTCTTCCACTGTTCCCTTCAACATTTTCTCTCTGCGGCACTCTTCTCTAAACCTCTTTTACTTATCTCTATCCATGCCGTTCGATCGTATTTCTCTTCTCTTATTCATCGTTTTTCTTACGGGCTCGAGAAGCTTTAATAAAGTGCACAAGCTCGGGTACCATATAGCTACATACGTAGTGCGCTAGCACCAGTGGCTCAGCGAGGAAGTCCCTGCCGTCATTGTTGCATAGCCGATCACTCTTTCGGCTAACACTTTATCTGGTTCTCCAACGTCAAGCTCGACATCTCGCACCGTGACAACTCGAACTCAAAAATTCTTTCTGAGCACTGAATATTTCAGACGGTCCTGGACTGGGCGGTACTGCTTTGTTAACGTAACATATTTCGAACTAAACGGACAACTTAACGAATAAAAAACACATGCAAAAAACTTTCAACTCACAATCAACTCATTGCAAGAAAATTTCGGATTGAAGTAAACTCGTTAGTAAAGGTTTAATAACATTACGCATAAATATAAATTAACTAACGAATAGAAATTTATTCCAAGAAGATTCGTGTGAGTTTAAAAAATTTCAATTCAATTTCAGAGCATATTTTGTTAGACGATTGTTAAATCGTTAGAAGATGAATAAAATAGAATTCAGTAACCGAAAAAGGTTTCCGATTATTACTTGCATATTGGAATTATTAGCAAGCAAGTGAAAACTGCGATAAAATTTGAACATCCGATCAATGCAGGGCCTAAAGTTTCTTCAAGATAAATCTTCTATTTCTAAGTTACACGGTTTAAAGGCAGGGACGCCTTGTTAAAATGAAAATTGATTGAACTATCGCACAGAAAAAAGCTAGTCGACCAGGCGGGATCGAACCCAGCCATCTCGTCTCAAACCGGGAGCGCGTTACTATCGCACCACGGGGACACGTTGTTATTCCGTGCGATAGTGTTGTATGAAAGGCCTTTTTTTAAAGAAAAAAAAATGCCAAAAAAGACAAAAGTTTCTAAAAGAATTTCAAATTACTTAGGCTCATGAAAGTTGTTGTTAATATTCATAATGCAAACGAAGCCTTGGTACAATTGACTTCTGATCTTATGCTGCAACTTCTGAAAGATGCCTCAGAAAAATTCAATAGCTTACCGCGTGGCAGGCAAGACAAAGAAATGCTTTCAAGCCCAAGTTGTTTCTTCAAGAAATCTGGTCTCGAGAACCCGTGGCATCCACATCAACCACACAGAACCGAACGAAAAGAATTTGCGTGGCCAAAGACAGGCAAAAAATTCAGAAGAATTCCGCTCAAAGGCAACTCATCTTTTTTTGGCCAACGGAATGGCTTATACCGACGGCGCTGCTCGGCTTATAAATACTCTTTTTAAAAGCGGATGTGGAACTCAATCCAGAACCCAAGACCTGGTACTGGTCTGTATACAGTAAAAAGATCGCACAGTCGAAAGCAATGGTTCGATGAAATATCAGCAATGAATGACTTTATTTTCAAATCGACTGCTCGTCATTGACCAACCCACAAAAAATGAGACAGAAAAAACCGCAACCTCATCAGAGCTGATGAACGGAGAAAGAAAGCAACTGATTTGTGAAGTGTATCACTGACCAGCCTTTTCGAAATCAGGTGCTTTTCGAATCGTCGACTTATCCAACATTGTGAACGATGAATACGTGGAAGCACTCAGCGATCAAGGTTATAGCTTCACACTCTGAAACAAGAGAACTGACACTCATAAACTGGTATATTCCACCCGCAAGCAGTAGCCCATCCGATCACATAAACAGATTTCTGTGAAAAGCGTAGAAACAGTGAATTCATACTTTATGCTGAAATTCTTTTATTTCCTACTCTACAATAACAGTAATATACGACCGGAGTTGATTATTACAACATGTAGGAGTTTCTAATCCTTGGAAATGTCAACGCATAATATGAGTTCTAAGATGCGTAAAACCATGAAGACCTACGTGGTGCAGATATAACGGCCGCAATCGACTATGCAGATCCCATTATTCTAAATTACAGCCGTCCAACTCGCTTGAAACCATCTTTACGCAGCCCCCTGATGTTATATTGACCTCGTGATCAATCGCTTGTAACACGAACTAGTCGGTTTTTACCGGTTTGAATAGTGGTCGCCTACCGATCATGATACAACTACAAAGAGTTTAACAAGTTGAAAGATTCTACTCGAATTGGCTGCTTGGATGTTCAAGGGAAACCCATGTCAAGTGACAAAGACAAAACTAATCTTTGGCTTCCTATTTCTCTTCTGTGTTCACCGAGGACAATGGTAAAATCATTCAATCTTGGAATAGGAACACAATGTCTGATTATATCATGCCCTCCCAAGTGTTCCATCACCTCAAAAGCCTGAAAGCTTCTTGCTTATTGCCATCTGACTCAATACCCTCCATTATCTTCAAAAATTCTGCAAATGTTCTCTCTGAGCCGTTATCCTTTATATTTAATTTTTCGTTGCTGCATGGAAAGAAGGAATAGTCATCCCGATCAACAAAATAGCAACTCCTAGTCTGCTCGAAAACTTCCACCTCATCACCATTACTCCAGTTGCTTGCAAAGTTTTAGAGCGTTGCTTCAAACCAACTTTGATTCATTGGTCTAACGTCTGTGGTCACTATCGTCGGTTGAATTACCCATGTTTGAGGTAAAGATTCGATCCGGCTCGTTGAAAGACGTGGCCTGAACCACAAATTTTGGAACGGTGTTTCTTAGGAAGCGCCACATAATTGATCAATGAGAAAGAGCCTCGTGACCATGTTCATCATATACATTTCATTGGTGTTCTGAATGCTTTTTGCTCGCTCGTGCATTCGCTTTCAGTGGAGGGGGGGGGGAGGGAATGCTGCTATTGAGTAGCATAACACAGTATAGCTCACTCTAGCTATGTATGTTGCTGGGCTAGTACGTATACAATTGTTTAGCCCATAAAGAAAATATAATTCAAACATCTTTTCTTCCATCGCAGTTGTCTGTTGGATCCGGAACGTGGTCATAAGTCACAGAAACCAGCAGAATCATGAGAAGAAAAAAGCTGAAAGAAAGAGACTGGATACTTTCCCAAACAGAAGAATATTAAACATATATGAGAGCACAGGTATTTGAAATTTAGAAGGTAGGTGAGATCGACTCTTTCCAAAATTGAGCTCTGCTCTGCGGGAGGAAGAAAGAACAAATGAATTTGTTTTTAGGAAGAGCTGCGAAGGACTGAGAAGGAGAACGCGCCTCCAGAAGAGCGACCCTTCAGGGTTAGAAGCTTTTTACCATTTTAACATTACAATAACAGTGACTAAGCTTTTTGTTTTTTTACAGAGAAGAAAGCGACTGCTGACAGACCTCGACAAGCAAATCCTGAAGGCAAAGAAGGCAAAGTGGAATACATTCGAGGAACTTCTGGGAATACTCAACCCGGAAATGGAGAAGCCGCGGAAGTCTGAATCTGAGTCTGCAAAAGAACCCAAAACGGAGGAAATCCTGCAGAAATCGAAAGGGAAGCCAGTGGACGCTGAGCTTTTGGTTGAGAAGGAAGACGAAACTCAGAAGAGCAGCTTGGCCGAGTGAGCTATTCGTTTTTCTCAAGAATTTCTGTCCAACTCAAATTTTTGGGTTAATTACACAAGCTTTTTGATCAACTAAAAAACTGAGAGAAAAGTTGTTTTGAAAGATGAGATAATTGTGTTCATATCCTATCCATTGAATTTTACAGCTGTTTTTTTTCGTTTTTCACATGTTCTTTTAATAAAACTATCTCAATCACGTTAATTCTGAGGAAGTTGAACTATCGTATCTGATTTTATTTCTTGTGAACATTGTGATTTGTGAGTATCATGAATTTTAAAATGATAACTAATGAACTTTATCATTATCCTCATCTAAATTCTTTTAACTTCGTCATTTCCAAAATGAATTCGTTGATGTAGAGGAAAGTTCTTCCTAGCTTTTTATTTTTCTTTTTTAAATTTAGATTTTAGAGCAATTCCGTTAATTAAGTTCTTCTGTCTTTCATATTCAGCGTCTTTCTAATAATACGATGGTTTATCGATGAACTTTTTTATTCATTTTTCTCAAATCTCATGTCAATAAAGTTCTCTACGAGTTACGAACAACCAAACGAGTCATAAAAACCGCCAAAGTATCGAAAGAAATTGAGATTGCCCGAAATTCGTTGGTGACTGATTCTGAAGAACTCTTACCAAAAACGGGTTTCAAACAAGTCTTGCGAGACCGGTTTTCAAAGTTTTAGTGACCAGGACAAATTTCGATGATCTTCAGATCAAGTGTAGATTATCTCAATTCACAAGAGTTCAGGTCAGAGTTGGAGAAAATGTAATTATGGCAGATAAAGTTTTTTATTCTTTTTCTAGAAGCCCCGCCTTTTTAAAAAAATCGAATTCGTCCTAAAGCTATTTTTAAATGAGATCTGATGTTAAATAACCGATATCCGTCAGCATTTTGTGGTGGAAAAGATGAGAATTAGCAGCAATC
>CAXKTG010000172.1:0-16626 GCA_964056735.1 Allodiplogaster pararmata
ATCAATTTGACTGACTTCCATTCTCCCGAGCTCCAATCTTGCCTTTCCATAGTAGAAATGAGGTAGAAAACACTCTGGATGTGTTGCCTCTTTGTAGAAATTTACACTAGAACAAAGTCTCATAATTTCCATACCATACATCCTCATTTTGTTTTATTTTCTTCACCATTGAAATAATTTTCTTGGAGACTAGGCGGGCGACCGGGAGAAATTCTACAAGTTTGGTGAACTATGTAAGAAAATTAAGAGACAGGGTGACCTAGCCTTTAATGGCTCTTGATGTGTGAATAAGCGGAAGAATGTCGAACAGAGAGGACTGAACAGCATCTTACGACGCGATCTCGCAAAGAGTCAAAATAACCGACGCGATCTCGCAAAGAGACAAAATAACCAACGCGATCTCGCAAGCTTCAGTGAGAGCATCAGCGGCCTCTTCGTATCTCGCAGCAAGAAGATGCTGCTTCCCTAGGGCTAGACGATCCGCAACCTTGTCGTCAGCGCTCAAACAAATACTTATTTAGTAAAACTCTCTGGCCCACATACTCTGAATAGGAGGGTTATATAGTGCGTTTAAAAAGACAGAGGGGTGAGAGATACCCGCCGAAACTGGAGAAAAGTTCGGACATGACTATTCATGACACGACTGACATATACGTAAAAATGCATCTGAACATTTTAGTGTGACCCAATTAAGTTGGCGTTGTAATTTTATTATGAAAAATTTATAACTGTCGCTCGAACATTTAATATAATTAGCTCAAGAAAGAACTGAAAAATCTGTTGTTTTTTCTTTACTGTGCTCTAATTGAACAATTTCAGCTATGAATAAACGCAACAATCAAAAAAGCTTCTTTTTTATTTCTCTTCCCGCTCAATCAGGTTAGGGCCGTACTTTTTAACTTGATAAAGGCACAGGTGCAATTATAAGAAACCACATTCGAGGAATGATAACATGATAATTAAACCTTTAGTGATGCTAAATTACTGGAATAAAGTCAAAACCAACATAGCTTTCTCTTTATTAATCGGCGTTTCTGACATTGACACGTCCATCTCATCTTCGAAAGAACTTTCCCGCTCCTCTTCAACGTCCAAGTTAGCCAGTACTTCGCTTTTTTCTTCATCAGAGACTTTTGCAGCTTTCGCAGGGGCTTTCTGCTCATTCGATACCATTTCGAAGTTTTCTTCTGCAAATTTAACCAAGCATTTAGAAGGACTTTTGGCTCTTCTTATATACTCACAGGCATACTTGAGGCCAGACAGGGCAGAGTGACATTTATTTTGTTGATACGGTATCATTAACCTAAGCCGTACCGGCTCGTTAGCGTAAAAATTCACTACGCCTAAGCGTTTTTTGATGTAAAAGTTTTTTCAATGTAAAAACAATTTTTTAATCTGAAAATAATTTTTTGATGTAAATGTAGAAAAAACAATTTTTTTTTCATGAACTGGAGTCTCTGAAAAATCAATGTCGGAACAATTTAAAAAAAATCAATGTCGGCACAATTTTACTTGGGGGTGCGCGCTTTACTTGGGGGGGGCTTTTTTAGGTGCGCTCAAAAAATGTTTAAAAAATATAAAAAGTGTGAATTTTCTTATGCTGTCTCGTTCGCCTAATCCGTACGTCCTCGTTATCGTAAAAAATTTTCCTAAGCCTTAGTGTTTTTTTTATGTAAAAATAATCTTTTAAAAAGCTACTTTTTCAAAAGCGCCCATCCAAGTTAAAAAGAACCTCCAATGTCTGCGTCTTGGGTATGCACGTGAGTATATAAGAACCGGACTTTTATCGAAATGCACCAAAATTATCATTATCTCCGTTCTTTAAAACATTCTCTCATTGAGCGAGTGCAAGGAAAATAATTAGAGCCATATTGGTTAATTTTCCCGCGCTAACTGAAAGTTAATTAAGCTCAGGAAATTGAAAGAACGGAATAATTGGCTCACAGCCAAACATTTTTGGCACTGTGTTACTTGCCGCGCTTCCCTTGGGGGAGGATCCGCTTCACTTCGGGGGGTAGGGTGGCTTTTTAAAGATAAATTGTTTTCAAGATTATTTTTACAATAAAAACCGCTTAGGCTCAGGAAAAAGTTTAAGCTAACGAGGGCGTACGGCTTAGGCGAACGAGACCGCATAAGATACATTTTTGTATTTTTTTTTTAAAAAGATTTTTTGAACGCACCGAAAAGAGCCTCCCCAAGTGAAGCGGAGACCCCGCCCCAAGTAAACTTGTGCCAAAATTTTTCATAGTTTTTGAGTTTTTGTCGAATCAATGACTAAACTTGTCAAAAACAAATAAAAGCCCGGCAATAGTAACGCAGTGTTGTTCCGCCAATTTCTTTTTTTTCGGATAACAGTTTTCTCGAATCCTTGTGAGTCCATTAGAAATAATATCAATAGCAAGAGCGAATTGAATCGGTTTAAAAAAACTTTTTTCGAGTAAAGTTTTTTCTCGAAAAATATCTGTGTTATTTTTCGCTCATTTTTGTTTATTACTCATGAATAAAGCTTTTATTGCTCATTACACAATTTTTGAACAAAAATAATAACCGCTGGATAAATTAGAATAGTTTAAACTGTTTTTTTTGAAATAAGGAAGGTGCAAGAACACGATCATGAGTGTGACCCAGCGCTCGACACAACTGGAATGTGTCGTGCGCTGGGTCACATTTTGACAGGTATGACAGATTTTTTCACATTTGTAAAATTTTGCAGTCCGACATATCTGCCCAATCGGCTGGATCGGCATAATCGGCTCATTTTTTTGTATTACTTTTTAATTTGTATTTCTTTTTGGAATTATCTCTTGTATTTCTTTTTCATTTGTATTTATTTTTGAAAATTATCTTTATTGTTAATCTTTTTCCTCTTTCTTTTTAAATTATCTTTATAATATTTGGGGAAAGGAAAGAGGGGAGGGGACAGGGTGGCGGCCTAAGCAGGACTTTGGAAGGGGCCTTAAAGGGGAAAGGGCGAGGAAGGTGGCCCTACCTAAAAGGATAACGGAGAGGGAAAATGGGGCCCTAGGGGGAGAGGGGGGAGGAGGAAAGGGGGAAAAAGGGCCCTAAGAAAAAAGGTGAGGGAGTTTTCATAAATAAAATCGGGTGAGGGAGTTTTCATAAATAAAATCTCTTTCTGAAAAATAAAAAAAAATTTTAAAACATGAATTGAACAACATACAAAATGTTGCAAAGCAAATATACATGCGGGGTTCGAACTTCGAACCCTTGCCGAATTATTGACAGTCTAGCTCTTTCACCCCTACACAATATTGAAAATTGCTGTATTATAAGTGTGTTGCTTGTTTGGTACAAGTGAAAAACGGCCTTTTGACTTCTTTTATCATTGTAAGGCTGCGCACTGTTTTGCTCACCAACCGTTTTTAGGTACTTTTTTACTTCGTGTGGTAGGCGCATCGCGGCCCTTCAATTTTTTTTTCTTTTTTTTCTTTCTTACTTCTTTTCTCTTTCTTTTCCTTTAAAAAAATTATCTTTATAAATTTTGGGGAAAGGAAAGGGGGGAGGGTGGTTTATCTAAGCGGGGAAGGGAGGGGGTTTATCTAAGCGGGGAAGGGAGGGGGGCCCTAAAGGGGGAAGGGGGAGGAAGAGGGCCCTACCTAAGAAAGGGGGGTAGGGGCCATAGGGGGGGAGAGGGAAGGGTGGCCCTAAAGGGGGGAAGGGGGGCCCTAAGGAGAAAGGGGGGAGGAAGAGGGCCCTACCTAAGCAAGGGGGGTTGGGGCCCTAAGGAGAAAGGAGGGCTTTAAGGAGGGGGGAGGGGAAGGGGGGCCCTAAGGAGAAAGGGGAAGGGAGTTTTCATGAATAAAATCTCTTTCTGAGAAATGAATTTGAAAAAGCCGCGATGCGAAGGGGGCCGCGACGCGCGAGCCACACGAAGTAATTAAGTGCCCGTTTTTAAACGTAAAAAATTTAAAACTAATTTGCTCACTTACAGTCAGATACATACAGGTTTTGTTTGAATTTTCCCGCTTGGAAACTTCCTGACTAGCAATAAAATAACCTTTAAAAATGCAACAGTTGCTCCATTTGGACACTCAATACGTCATTTTACTGCTAATCAGGAAGTTTCCAGATAGGAAAATTCAAATAAAACCTGTATGTATCTGACTGTATGTGAGCAAATTAGTTTTACTTTTTTACGGTAAAAAACGATTGGTGAGCAAAACTGTGCGCAGCCCCAATAGTTGCTCCATTTGGACACTCATTACGTCATTTTATTGCTAATCAGGAAGTTTCCTGATAGAAAAATTTAAATAAAACCTTTATTTATCTGACTGCATGTGAGCAAAACAGTGCGCAGCCTAACAAGAAATGCTAATAATTACTAGAAATGCTACATTACTAAAGCACGCCACGCACGCCAAACACGCCTAATCATTACTAATGCACGGCACTGCGCGGGAAAGAGAGAAAGAGTGTTTGACGCACTATTATGTTAATTTTTTGATAAGGTCTCGTTATTCTAAGCCGTACGGCCTCGTTAGCGTGAACTTTTGCCTAAGCCTAAGCAGGAAAAAAAAACATGAAAAACTTGAAAAAACTAAGTAGAGCGCATGGGGCAAAGTTGGTTCCATTTCATCTTGCAGAGAGTCGGTCATCTTGCATCGGTCACTTTGCAGAGCGTCACTTTGCAGTGCGTTACCTTGCACCGGTCACTTTGCAGAGCTTCACTTTGCAGAGCGTTTTTTGTTGCAGTGCGTCACCTTGCACCGGTCACTTTGCAAAGCGTTGTTTTGCACCGGTCACTTTGCAGAGCGTTGTTTTGCAGTTCGTCACCTTGCACCGGTCACTTTGCAGAGCGTTGTTTTGCAAAGCGTTATTTTGCATAGTGTCACTAGTGCACTTTCCGTTTAGTAGTTTGAATTAGCAGGTTATTTGAATTATGTATGCATTGAATTGGTTTTTCTCTAGGCTTTTTTTCTTTCGGGTTTTTCTCTCTCAATGATTGGTGATTTTTCCTAAAGGGGGAAAAGGGCCCTAAGAAGAAAGGGGGAAGGGAGTTTTCATGAATAAAATCTCTTTCTGAGTGAGAGATCAACGTGTATGTATCTACATAAACATTCACAAAAAGCGAAAGAATGGCTGATCTCAGACAGCTGGACAGCTTTTTTCGAATTCCCAAATTACCTTAACTCTTCTGCACAGATAATTAAAATAACCTGCGAACTCAAACTACTGAACGGAAAGTGCACTAGTGACACTATACAAAATAACGCTCTGCAAAATGACGCTCTGCAAAGTGACCGGTGCAAGGTGACGCACTGCAAAATAACGCTCTGCAAAGAGACCGGTGCAATGTGACGCTCTGCAAAGTGACCGGTGCAAGGTGACGCTCTGCAAAGTATTCATTCTGCATAAAACATATCATCTTCCTCGCAAAAACTTCGTTCATCTTAAATAATACCGTTCATCGACATTCAATTTCATCATCAGCTATCAAAAACCGTATTATTCGTATAATAAGGAAAAGTCAAGATAAACAAGCACTCACATGTTACGGTAATTCAATGCATTCAACTGAGGAATCTCGAGTTCAATTAAAGTTACTTCAACCGATAATTCTGAGTTACTTCTAGGTTGAAACATGAATAATAAAAATAAAACATGATTCGCACATCAAATCCTAGATCAGAAATGAAATAAATTCAAATACATTCACACGTTCCATGATATTACATGGATGGAGACAAAGCGAATTGAATTAAACCCAAAAATTGATTTTTTCGAAAGCTTCAGGACTCTTCAAATGACTTTCAATGACTCCTCAAGACCCATTTCTTCAACTCGAATCACGCATGGTAAAAAAGAGAACAAAACAGACACAGAGAGAGGAAGAAAAAGATTGAGACAAGACAGTAAACAATTCCGACAGCTTTAAACCTCGTTTTCCGCTTCGTCATCTACTGCCTCTTTCACCTCTTTCACGCCCTCCATTGTCATTTCCTTGCCGTTCTCTCCCTCTTGGTTTCCTTAAGCCTCCTCATTTCGTTCTCCCGCTTGGTCTTCTCCTGATTTCTGGTCACCAGATTCCTCGATTTTCTCTTCTGCTGCCTCTTTTTGGCCTACCGAGTCTTCAGGATGGCCTTCATCAGTCTCTTCCCCCTTCTGCTTCTTCTTCTCAGTCTGTAGAGGGTCCGCTGTCTCGGCTGGACGCTTCTTCCTCACTAGATTCTAGATGTCCTGCTTTGGCTCATCCGCTGCCAACTTCCCGGTGAGCACCATTTCTGATGCCTGGTAAAAAAAAATTTCACGCAGTCTTTTCATTCTCTCAATCGTGTTTTCCCCAATTTTCATCTTCTGAACGCTGCCTTGACAAACCATGACTCTGGCTTAATATGTATTACTATTTGTAGTATAACCAAACTAGTATCAAAATCCCAGTCATCTTTCTCATATTACTTGTTCCTAGAAACTTGATTGCACTTCCCGCATCCCCTTTCCTCTTCAACGCGAACCAATACTATCGGCAACCGCTGAGCAGAATTAAAAACATATTTCGTTCGAAACAGAGTCACCCAATCGGCACACCCAAAATGCTCATATCCGCGACAAGACATAGCTTTACATCATGGACTGCCTTTTCAAGTTCAATGTTTTAATCCACCTTTATATATCCGGTCAACTAGTGAAGCTGAACTATAAGTTTGCGTTAATTATTGTAGAAGACACATTTATTCACCATGCGTAATTGGCCTTCACATTTTCCAGCTGACCCTCATTTCTAGACTTTACCACCAGAAGTTGAGTATCTTGAAAGACGCCAACCTTTTCCTTAACCTTTCGCAGCTGTTCCTGGCTGGCAAGGGCGTCCTCTTCGTCCTTGTTCACCGTCCCAAGCATGTTTTCCAATTCTAGTTTAAGTCGGTATTCCTTGACGCTAGCTTCTTCTTCTTGTTAAAGAAGTCTGCAAGCTTTTCTTTGTTACTTGTACGATTAGTATTCCTCATATTCAAAAGTACAACCATCTACTGATAAATAATAAGATTCAATAACTGTGTTTGGGTTAATTAATAGTTGTCTGGGTGAGTATTGTGCATCCAGTTTCATGTTCCACTCTCACCCTTAGCCCATACACTCAAAACGACTATTCCTCTCTGTTACCAGAATAGTACTCACACAGAGAGCTGCGGCTGACTTGAATGAGTTAGATCTTGTTATTGTTTGCCCGATCGGACCGCCCTCCTAGGAAGACTTGGAGGTTGACATCTCTTTTCGCTTCTCGTTTATGCTTTCAAGAATACTTAGCGTTTCTTTCTGTGGTAATTATTCTAATGAAATCAGAAGTACAGAATGAGGATAAGTGTCTGGAGTCGAGGATATGTATATCGAATTAAACTTTCAAAAAAATCCTTCTTTTTTAAATGTCCTCTCTTTTTTAAACTAAGATTATATGCAGGAGGCCTTGAGACCAATTTTTTACCTCACCACTAACAAAAGTCAGCTGAATTCTCTACTCAGATTTCGGTGCTACATGCCATTATATGATGGAAAATTGTTCTCCAACTACAGTAATGAAGCATTTAAAATAGATGTTTTCCTGCTGAGACCTATCGTCGAAAATCGTGAAACGCACCCAGCCAATGCTCAATCTCTTCCTTGGCCTGACTGTAGAAATCTGCCGCTTCTTTGAATTCATGTCCGAGTTTCATAACATGAGCACATTGCATAAGAACCTCAAAAATCCTTTTTTCAATCAATGAACTCACTGTTAAACTCGAAATAATATATATATATATATATATATATATATATGTAGTAAATATGTGTCAGCAATACGATCGATATTGATCGATAACGAACTTCGACTGCGAGTTTGACGTCTTCCTCCTTCATCTTATGAATGATGTTCATGGCGCTATCGAGTTCTTCGAGTGCCTGCTACCATATCAAATCACTCAACTTTTCTTGAGCAAAAATATTGTATTATGTGAATTTTATTGTTGAAAAATTCTCTCAGGGTTTTCTATCATTTGTTCGATTTCTCGCCCCTTTTTGCCTGTGATCATCTGGGGGCGCGTCTTCATGTTCTGTTAGGAATGATATACATTGATTCCTTTCTACTCACAGAGCAAGTGAGTGGACCATAAACAGTCAAGGGCTAAATAACTAGTCCAAGACTGATATGGAGAGCATAGCTCACCAGGATTTGCTCGAAATTTGGCGGGCGACCTAACAAGAATTTTTTCTCGGTTTTATCCAATCGTATATCCATCGAGCCATTAATCGAATTCGTTGAACATGAAAAAAGGCAGTCATTATGTACAAACGCGAAGAGAGTTAGCCGGTTTCTAGTGACTTGAGCTTATAGAACTGAATTTTTCTCGGAGATTAGGCGGGCGACCGGGGGAAATTTAGACCCCATTTAGGGTGTGAACATGATTATTCAACCCCTGATGGCAAATGCATCTCTATACTGACTAGCTTGGAGAGATCCTCTTCGATCCTGATTCTGGCTAGTTGGATGAGAACGTCTGCATGTCTACTAAGCCAGACATCCGTTTCCGGCTGGCTCTCGCACACTTGGCGAGTCATCTGGGAACACAAATTATATGCCAATCAGACACGAAGAGGTAACACGCGCTCCCCGTTTGAGTCGAGATGGTCTGGGTTCGATCCCTTCCCCCGTCGGACTAGCTTCTTTCTGTGCGATAGTTCAAACATTCACTAAATATTTAGTGACCCCGAGAACAACACAAAGGCCTGCAGATAACCAATAAATTGCTTAAATAAAAAACTGCTCTTGGTAAGACAAATGAGTTCATTCAGAGAGAAAAAGAGCAAGAGAGAGAAAGAGAGCGAGAGGAAAGGAAAAAGACTAAGCCATGTGATGGATATGAAAACATAGATCATTCTTAGTTTGAAACAGAAGAGGACCGACAGTCAACTTGAACCCAACCTTTGACATGAGTCACGAGATGAACTCGAGTTGCTCGGAGTCACCAAAATATATGACTTTCATTGATAAAGAGACATCAGCAGGGTGTTTCTTAGTACCCACAAAACTTTTTCGAGCGCATAATTTTTTTTAAAATTTCAGAGTTCAACATTCAATTTTTCTAATGATTCGGACTTTCCCTTTGGAAAATCCGTGAAAAAATTTTTCAAAGCGCATAGATTTAAAGTTTTTCGGGGTTTTTGGAGAGTCCATCGACATTTTTAACCCGCAGTGCGGGTTAGAGAAACACCCTGGACATCAAAGTTCTAACGAACCATACCGTTACACAGAGCTAACCCGAAAAGCGAAAATTGGTCTAAACCACGAACTTCGAACGTTTCCCAAGCCAATTCCAAATTTGATTCCTCTTCAGGTGCTTCTTGATCTGAAAACAAACCAGTCTGAACGAGTTACTGAGACATCCAACATCCCCTTCTCCCTCAATCATTTTCTCTTCTCGAATTGAGTTCAATGTGTTTCGAATATAATACTTTTTCAGTGCCTACGCTCTTTCTCCAACTCCTGCGAGTATTCTTGTCTCCTATGACCATCCCTTACTCAGCTTCTCTTCAAATGAACCTTTCGCTTCTTCACTGTTTTCTTGTTGGTCTTCATCCGCCGTGTCAAATGCGCTCTCCGCTGAAACCAGGACACATATCAATTTTTCGAATTGTTCAATCTCACGACCACAAATAAGTTGCGCACAAAACCTTCTAGTAAAAAACGTAACCTTCTTTTTCTTCTTCTTCATCATCTTGTTCCTCTGAAGCCTCTTGGTTTTCTTCGCCTCCTTCCTATTCTTCTTCACCGGCGCCTTCCTCTGGGTTCTCTTTTCCTGGTTCCTCTTGGTTCCCTCCTGGCTCTCCCTCCATTTTCTCCTCATCAGTCGCACTTTCTTTGTTCTCTTCGTTCACAACATCCAACGGTTCTTCCGACTTGTCTCCCTGTTCTTCTGAAATCATTTCATTCGAGCCCTCAGTAAGTGATAAACACCTCTTCTCGTAGTGAAAAATAAACTTGTCTTAGGCATCATACAATTTTATTTCCTTAAAAACCTTGAAAATATATTTGCCGATATACAATTCCAGGATGAACTAACGAATATTTAAAAAAAGACCTACCGACGACCCTTTCCCTCATTGAGCTCCAGAACTTTTTTCAGATTTACAAATATCATTCTCTCTAGTTGGCTCAACTTGAGCGGTTGCTTCTTCATCATGGGTGGAAAACGTAACCCTCCGCCTCCTTCCCCTTGCAAGCAGTGCCCCGCGTATGAAAAGAAACTTGAGGAGATGATGGAAAAAATACTCCGCCTTGAGAGTATTGTCGAACAGCTCGTCAATCGTCTGAGCTCTCCCCCTCCTTCTCCTTCCACCCCAGCTACGCCGGTGACCTCTGCCATACCCTCGCTTCTCTCCCTTTCTCCCCACATCATTGCTTACGACGCCGCCGTCAAAGCAATGACTATCGACAGAAAAATGATCGAAGAAAAGTCGGAAAACATCGTTTGTGTCGGCCTCCCTGAACAAAAAAATTGAAACGACTGACGCCGCAGATCAAGACTTCCTCAAGTCTCTCTCTCGGGACCTAAATCTTCCACAAGTCGCCTCCGCAAGATTTAAGAGGTTCGGTGACCCAGAGAAAAAGAAACGAATTCTCAAAGTATTCCTTGGATGTTCTACTCTGAGGAATCAAGTGCTCCAGCAAATTCGACGAAGACGCCCTGCCTGCCTTTATGGTCTTCCGCACACCTACATCAGGGAAGATTTAACAAGTGAGGGCCTCGAAATGGAAAGAGAAGTCAAGAGAGTCGCAAAAAAATCAAGTTCCTGGCGGACCGAAATGGAAAGTAGTTGGTACAAATCTGATGCCGGTACGGTCGACGTCCTTTTCCTACCAACCACTGCCGACTGTGACTCCGATGAGCACTGGGTCGTCTTCGCCGATAGTCTCTCCTCCTGCAGCGATTGTTCGGTCTCAACGGAACAATACGAGAAATAAATAGGTCAGTGGCGGTGTCACCACGTTTTCATTTCCCCTTAGCCCTCCTCACCATGCTGACTTAAGTCAATTAATTGCATTTATTTTAATGCTCGTTCTCTTCGAAATAAAGTATATAGCCTGTCATTTCTGCTAAATTCACACGTTTATGATGTATTAGGAATAACTGAGACTTGGTTGACAAGCCAAGAGAATGATTCGCTAATAACAAGTAATTCCGGATATCAGTTTTTCCGCTGTGATAGGAGCTGTTCAATGAAAGGAGGGGTCGCTGCCTTCCTTGTCTCTTCTCGTATTCCCTGTTCTCTTGTTTCTACTTGCTCAGATGACGGCTTTGAAGCTGTAACCATTGATGTATTCCAGGAATCATTATCATCTGCTTCAAATAAGCTAAGATGTGTTTGTGTGTATTGTTCCCCTTCCTGTTCCAGTTCTTGCCTCTCTAAACTATTAATGTATTTTTCTCAGCATTCTGATGCCCTTAATAGACGTCCTTTATTGATTGTTGGTGATTTCAATTTGCCATTCATTGACTGGTTGAATCTCATTGCGCATAGAGAAGGCCAGCACAAAGTTTTCCTTGAATTCATGACAGATAACTTTTTTACTCAGACTCTCCAACAAGAAACGATAACATTCTCGACCTTTTGCTTACCAATGTACCCCTTGTGACTGAATGTAATGTTATCGGTCGTTTTAGTGGTAGTGACCACAACATGGTCTCATTCAAATTATCACTCAATACCCTTTAATTATCATCTTCACCTTCCTTCAAATGCTTCAATAAGGCGAATTGGAAGGCTATTGAATGTCAACTTGCTTTTCACTGCTGGACTCAGGCTTTTGCTATGATGGACGTTGAATCAGCTAATAATTATCTTGTTTCCTTCATTCATTCTCTGATTGAGAAGTATGTACCAGTCGCCCATCCTAGAGATGAAACGTTTCGTTATCCCTATCTTCTCCGTAGAATGTATCGCAAGTTAAAACGTATCTCTGAAACCTCTCCATATTCCGATTACTGTATTAGAAAAACGGCTGAATTTGATAGGATGTTACATGAATTCGAACTTCGTCAGGAAGCGAAGTTGATATCACGAGGGAATCAGAATTCTTTCTTCACTGCTTGCAGAAATCGCTTAGTTAATAACATCAATCAGGGCATGCCCACGTTGATAGATGATCTAAAACGAGAAATAACTTTGCCATCCGAAAAAGCTAAAACCTTTTCTTGTTATTTTTCATCGGTTTTCTCGAAGCTCTTGCATAGTCCACTACTGCATCCTTTTTCTCCTGAAGTTAATGAACCATTCGATGTCGATTGTATCACAGAAGATAGGGTTCTACGTGCTCTTTCGTCTCTCAAAGGCAAATTTAACACCTCACCTGATGGTATTCCTAACATTTTCTTGAAAAAATGTCGTTTTGCACTAGTCAAGCCTTTATGCATTATCTTTAATAACAGTCTTCTCTCGGGCAACGTGCCAACTTTATGGAAAATCTATTGTTAAACCAGTGCATAAGTCTGGTTCAAGGAACTCCGTTAGTAATTATAGCCGATATCTCTATGCTGCTCATTGTCCAAAGTTATGGAAAAATCATTTTCACTGAAATCTATTCGTATCTTGAGAGAGAAAGGTTGTTGTCTCCTTCTCAAGCAGGCTTTAGATCAAAAAGATCCACAGTTACATCCCTTGTTGAATCTCATGCTTATATCGTTGATTCCATAGCGCAAGGAATTCCAGTTGATGTTGTCCTGCTTGATATAAGCAAAGCCTTTGATTCAGTTGATCACAGGATCCTTCTCCATAGAGTTTATTGTTATGGTTTTCCGTCTCATATTGTCAAATGGTTGAGTAGTTACTTAAGTCAACGTACTCAGTCAGTATGTATTAATGACGTTCTCTCTGACCCCGTTTTAGTTACATCTGGAGTACCCCAAGGCTCTTCATTAGGCCCTTTGTTGTTTTTAATGTACATTGATTCTGTTAAAGAAGTTTTTCCTAGTAATCTTCTCTTTTCAATATATGCTGATGACATTAAAATTGTATGTCGTGTTCCCTGTTCTATAAATGACGTACAGTTTGCATTGAACTGTGTTGCTGATTGGTGCGCAGAGTGGAACTTGAGTTTGTCCACTTCTAAATGTACTGTTCTCCACCTTGGCTCTTCTAATTCTCGGAATGCTTACTATATCAATAATCAACTCATTGTAGCAGGAAACTCGGCCGAAGACCTCGGAGTAATAGTTTCGGAAGGATTTTCATATCGGGACCACATAAGTGAAAAGTGCCGTAAAGCGTCGTCTATTGTTAATATGATTTTGAAAGCTTTCAAGTCACCATCTCTCTCTCTTCTGACATCTACTTTCAAAATTTATGTATTGCCTCTTTTGGAATACGCTAGCGAGCTCTGGAATCCGTCATCTGCGGGTCTAGTAAAACAGCTCGAGAAAGTCCAACGTTCTTTTACGAGAAGATTTCTAGTGAGAGCCGGCCATCCGGCCCTTCCGTATTCGGAGAGATTATCCCTTCTGAACCTTCAAACCCTCGAACATCGCCGAGCTCTTGCTGACCTTAC
The DNA here is from genome assembly GCA_964056735.1 of Allodiplogaster pararmata. NCBI lineage: Eukaryota > Metazoa > Nematoda > Chromadorea > Rhabditida > Diplogasteridae > Allodiplogaster > Allodiplogaster pararmata. The sequence goes on from CAXKTG010000172.1 coordinate 13,532, forward strand.
TTTCGTTCATAAATGTATACATCAGAAGTGTGAAATAGATACTGAAAATTTATATCAGATATCAGCCGTTGATCGATTTTCCCGACATGCTCATCCTCTGCGTCTTGTTATGCCTAAAAATATCAACCAGTCTTTCTTATCTACATGTGTTTCTCGTCAATTATCAGTATGGAATTCTTTGGATTACGAAATGGTAAAGAACCTAATAGCAAGATATTCAAAAAGAATGTACTGAATTTGCCTATTCATGTTATTGTGCCTCTTTCTCATGTTTTTGATAGTTGAATAACTAATTCATATTTATCAATCATTCCTCCCCCCCTCCCTTTCCCTTCCCCTCGTGCAGAAGCGACAGTTCGCTCATAAACACACCGCCACTAGAAAGATAGTCCATGCATATCCGCAATCATCATTGTTAATATCATGTGTGCACGGAGTAAAGAATGAATGAGTGAATGAAATATGCTGAAACTTCAATCTTATAAATAATAGCAAAAACTAAGCCCGAAGAGATTTTTTCAGGTTAAAATTGTGAAAATTTAACCGAATCGGGCGATCGATCTATTGAAAAAGCAAGACATTTTTCACCTATGAGAGTAAAACGTATAATTGGACTCGACATTTTTTTCATCAAATAGTTACTTATGCTTCTCAAAAAAAACTTAATCAACTGACTGGACACTGAACGCGTCGGCAAAGTCTCGCCTCGGAGAAGCGCCATCTTGAAGAGAAAAACGATCTACAAAGGAGCAAATTTAATTGTAAAATTCTCTAAAACTTCCTCGTCAAGTTAATCAAAATTTTTCTCTGAGCTTTTCAAACTTTTTGTGGAACTTCTGGCTAATTTTTGTTGATCAGAATTAGAATTGAGCGACTGAGTTTGCCAGAACAATCAGTGAAAAATGTGACAATAAAATGAGCTCAAATGAGTATCATTCAATTAGCCGCAGGGTTTCAAACGACAATCAAAATTTTTCTAAATTACTAATTAATAAGTCATCTGCGCTATTGAAACAATGGAAAACGAACGCTCATTGGAAGGTTTTGCGTATTTAAGGAAAAGCGGGTGAATATAGTCTTGTTCTCCTGCTTTGGCCAGGCTCTGTCTCTTTTGTGCTTGATATCTCTCGAATTTTTGAATTCAATGCAACTTCTTTTTTTCAAAAAGTGGTCATTCTCCATTCAATACTTTTTTAAGACAGAGAAGCCCGCCTGAAGCTTAACAGAAATTCGAGAATGACATTCATAGGTAAAATATGTTTTGATTTTCCAATAGGTTGATCGCTAAAGTAGGTTGAAAGTTTCACTTTTAACTTTACGAAACCGGTTGAGGCTGAGTTATGGCTAATGGTATTACGACACTTCGTATTTTCGACACTTCGTACCCGACACTTCGTACCCTCGACACTTCGTACCACGACATTTCGTACCCGCGACACTTCGTACCTCGACATTTCGTACACACGACACTTCGTACCCGACACTTCGTATCTCGACACTTTGTACCCACGTTAATACGACACTTCGTACCGCGACATTTCGTACCCCAAAACTTTGTACCCACGTTAATTAATTAATTTATTTATTTATTCATTTACACCATTAGGTGTGACACTAAAATGAGTCGAGAGAACAAATAATAATTAGAACGCACTTCCCACAAAGAGAGAGAAGAACAAAAAAAGCAGACATTACATCACGAGGTCACAGTAAAGAGGCAAGAACCGCATTAAAACATCAAAAAAAGAAAAATAACTTAGTGAGAAAGCAAGGAGATGCGAGAGAGGAGAGCTGAAGATGGGACTTCGTTGTCTTCCTTCATAAGCAGTTGAAGGAGAATAGAAGCGGAGGAATACCCAAGGACAACTGTTACATTGTACACTCGGGGGTTGCCAAGCCCCGGCATCGTCTGTATTCTGAGACGGATCACAGTGGAGGAGGAACACTGCAGGTACGCCGTGAACAGGGCTCTAGGGTATGTGCTGCAGATGAAAGTGAAGGTGCCTTGCGATCTCTTTCCGAGTTTTCCAAATATAAGTTAAGGTCGTATGGGGGGGAATAATCTAAAGAAAGCAACAAAAAAGAGAAATCAAATAGTCAATGAGGAAAATTTAGATATTGGATACGCTCAATCCTAGAAACTCTAAGACTGGGAAAGAATACAGACGCTTCTTAAAAATTTCAGAATTAGGGCTGTTCATTAACTCAGGAGGTAGCTTACACATCCAATGGGCTGTTCGAACACAGAAGGAGTGGAAATATTGAGAGCGGTTCGCTTTAGGGATGTGAAAATTGAATGGAGCGGAGCTACTCTACCATTACAAGGCTTAAACGTGAAAAGGTTACTTATAGTCACAGTCATTTCACATCGAATGAATTTGAAAGCAAGAACAAGATCATTACATACTCTTCTATAATAGAGACTGTGCAACGAAAAATTAATGAGACGAGCTTCATAAATTGGAAAGGGAGACGAAGAATGGAAATCAACACAACGATAGTGTAACAACTTGGTGAACACATGACTCACTTTTTCAATCTGGACAATGTCTTTTTTAATAAAAGGAGACCACACAGAAGAAGAAAAAAGAAGAAAAAAAATACGACACTTCGTACCCCAGAACTTTGTACCCACGTTAATACGACACTTTGCACCCGGAAACTTCGTACCTTGTTAATACGACACTTTGCACCCCGAAACTTCGTACACACGTTAATACGACACTTTGAACCCCAGAACTTTGTACCCACGTTAATACGACACTTTGCACCCGAAACTTTGTAAACACGTTAATACGACACTTTGCATCCTGAAACTTCGCACACACGTTAATACGACACTTTGCACCCCAGAACTTTGTAACCGCGTTAATACGACACTTTGCACCCCGAAACTCTGTTTCAATTTTTTCGGTTTCAATTTTTTTTTTCATAGATGTTCATTTTGAGCATCAGGGACTCTGGTTCTTGCAAAAAAAATTTTTTCATTAGTTTTTCAAAAAAAATTTTTGGCTCAACTGCAGGCAGTTTCAGTCACCCCCAAAGTATAAAAAAAAAATTTTCTCAGGAAGAGATTTTATTCATGAAAACTCCCT
>CAXKTG010000174.1:0-33737 GCA_964056735.1 Allodiplogaster pararmata
AGGAAGTGTGCCACAGATCTGCTTGTTTCTTTAGGTCTAACAGTAATTATGAGAAGTCTTGTTTTCCTCCGAGCCAGGTCGTATAATTTCTAGTCATAGAAAAAGATACACGCAGCATGCTCTTCCGTGTCCCAATCAAAAAGATTGCGACGATAAGATGCATGGCGCTCGGCCTTCTCAAAACGCAAAACAGCACCATACGTCAATTGGCTAGCTTCACGGGATTGTGTCAGTCGATAGGTGTAGCCTACGAATACAGTAGATTCAAATCACGAGCTACACAGAGGCTGATTAACGACTCGATGATTACCCAGGCAAAGGACCCCTTTGCGAGAATCATAAGTTTGTCGCAGGATTGTAAAGAGGAGTTACTATGGTGGTCCAAGATAGATTCCTAATTCTTTACTGAGAGAATAACCTACCCCCCTGTTTCACTCGTCATCCAATCTGATGCATCGAATGAAGGATGGGGAGCGGTCTGTAACAATCGTCGCACTGGAGGCAGATGGTCTATCCAAGAGAGTTCACTGCATATTAATGTCATAGAACTAACTGCTGCGATGTTCGCTCTCTCATGTTTTGCAAATGGGATAAAAAAACACGACAATCCAGCTAGAGCTAGATAACACTACAGCGGTTTGGTTTATAAATAAGAGAGGAGGCGTAAGTAGCACGGCTCTTAACAAGGTTGCGCAGCAAGTCAGGGACTGGGCTATGAATCGTAATGTGCACCTCTCTGCTACGTATAGACCAGGCTCTGAGAATGTAGAAGCAGATTACGAGTCGCGAACTTTCTCGGACCATTATGAATGGTCCCTGGAAGACAGATAGTTTACATTCTATGGGAAAGATGGGGTGAGCCTTCCATAGACCTGTTTGCCACTCGTCATAACACGAAGTGTAGGGAGTTTTCTCTTTCCGCCCAGACCCGAATGCGAAGGCGTGCGACGCCTTCAGGCAAGCATGGTCGGACCTACACGCATACGCTTTTCCACCGTTCCGCCTAGTCGGAAGAACAGTCAGGAAGGCGATCCGAGAAGGGGCAAAGCTGATCGTGATCGTGCCAGATTGGCCGAGTCAGCACTGGTATCTCATGTTGTCACAGTCTGCCCGGGATCGAATGAAACTGCCTATAGTGTCGATTCTGAAAGATCTCAGGGGCAACACTCACCCCATCTCCCCTCAGACACTGAAGCTCACAGCATGGAGAATGTTAGATCGAATCTTATGGACCACAGGACTGACTCCGTCGGAGTTGAAGCAGTAATGAACTCCTGGGCCCCTTCTACGCTTGAGCAATATGAGAGTGCCCTTAGGAAATGGTCGTCTTTCTGCGAGCAGTCACATAGACGGGAGAAAACCTTCTTCCCAAGCCATCATAAACTTCCTCGAAGACTTCATGAAGATGGTCTTGGTTACTCTACAATCTGTACTCATAAAGCAGCAATCAGCAGCTATCTAGAGATTCTAGAGACTAAGGTTGAAGATACTCTGATTAGTAGAGCTGTTAAAGGATTCTTTAGAATGCGCCCATCAAAGCCCAAGTACGATAGTATCTGGGATGTTGCGCAGGTTATAAGTTTCCTTACCGAAAAAGGAGCTAGCGAGCAGCTCAGTCTGGAAGAATTGACTTTGAAGCTAACCATGCTTCTGGCCCTAACATCTACTAAAGTGTCAGAGATAGCACGTTTTTTTCTCTAGAAAAATTACAAAAAGGTTCAAAAGTGGATATTCCACCTAGACTTTGTAAATAAAAATAGGGGAATGGGCAAACCACATAGAGCTACATTTGAAAGATTTTCCGATCTGACTCTCTGCCCTATACACACCATGGAGGTTTACTTAAAACAAACATCACAGATTCGCCACGGCGAAGACAGTCTTTTGTTAAGTATTTGTTAAGTAGGGTTTTATTACCCCATGTGAAAGTTACGCCTTCTACAGTAGCTAGATGGCTTAAAACTACGCTATCTCGCGCGGGTATAGCGGACAGCTTCTCGGCTCACTCTACAAGAGCAGCTAGTACGTCCGCCGGCACTAGAAGGGGCCTTTCGGGGCAAGCGATCATGGCAGCAGCTCATTGGGCGCCTAGGGGATCGACCTTCGAACGATTTTATCGCAAGGATGTAGAGTCTTTTCAAGACACAATTCTCACATCGGGTATGTCGAATAAGCCTTTGTGATAGCCGAAGCAGTGTAATTATAATATTTTATTTTTCAAGACAACCTACCGGTTGTTGAAGTAAAACATTTATTATGCTTTCACTGCGAAGGCTATCACAAACCCGCCTCACAAACATAAAATAACTAGAGGATGAACTAATCTTTTCGAAAGAGATTTTTTCTTTGTCCCACCCTATTCCAATGTTCAAATTGCAGAGCGGTTGATAAGACGCCAAGCGAGCCGAGCAAGAAGAAGGATAGACCACGCGGAAAACGCGGCGGCGGGTACAAGAGGAAGGATAAGAAGTAGCACTATGCAGCACTTCTTTGTTGCAAATATTGTTGTTTGTGCAATATTTTTGTTGATGAGATAAATGATATTTTACCGAACAGCCTGGTTTTGGTCGCTCAACGAAATGCAACTGAGTTGGAGCCGAAGGAAACCCCTTACATGAAAGAGCGCGCGAGAGGTAGATAAAAAATTGCCTCCCTCTTTCTCTCGTTCTCGTTCCCTCACTCTCGATTCTTTCCTCGCTCTCTCGGTATGGGGATCTCTCTCCCTATCAACTTTTAGGCTGCACACTGTTTTTGCTCACCAACCGTTTTTAACCGTAAAAAAGTAAAACTAATTTGCTCACATACAGTCAGATACATACAGGTTTTGTTTGAATTTTCCCCGTAAGGAAAATTACTGACTAGCAATGAAATGACCTTTCAAATTGCAACAGTTGCTCCATTTGGACACTTAATACATCTTTTTATTGCTAATCAGGAAGTTTCCTGATAGAAATTCAAATAAAACATGTATGTATCTCACTGTATGTGAGTAAATTAGTCTTACTTTTTTACGGTAAAAACGGTTGGTGAGCAAAACAGTGCGCAGCCTTAAAGATTGAGAACTGGGGCGCAATGCGGATCGCATAGCCTTTGTGATAGCCTTCGCAGTGAAAGCATAATAAATATTTTACTTCAACAACCGGTAGGTTGTCTTGCAAAATAAAATATTTTTGTTGAAAAATTCAATCATTCAAACCAGCTTTAAAAATGTGTGTAAACTTTTTGTGTGCGAGTAACTTTTGTCTGGAAGTCTCGTTTTGAGTCCGTTTGGCTTCGTGAGCCTAAACGAGAAAACTTCACGTGAGCCTAAACGAGAAAAAAGGCTCTTACTAAAGCACGCCAAACACACCAGTTCAATACTAATGCACGCCACTGTGCGGGAAAATTCTTAACTTTGCCCCATGCGCTTTATTTAGTTTTTTTTCAAGTTTTTTCATGTTTTTTTCCAGCTTAGACTTAGGCAAAAGTTTACGCTAACGAGGCCGTACGGCTTAGGCTAACAAGACCGTATCAAAAAAATTAACATAATAGTGCGTCAAACACTCTTTCTCTGTTTTCCACGCAGTGGCGTGCATCAGTAATGAACTGGCGTGTTTGGCGTGCATGGCGTGTTTTAGTAATTGCCGAAAAAACAGTAAAAACACCTGAAATGCTGAGCAAAACAAAAACAAACAGTTAAAAACTGGAAGTGTCAAATACTTGTTCAGTGTTTCGTGCAATTTATATCCAACCTCACCTTCTTTTGTCATTTGCCTCCTCTTTCTTAAAACACATTATTTGAAGGTGTTTAACAAAGTGTACACTTGGTTCCCGTTCCCGGTTCCCGAAAGTTCACTACGTGTCGCGGTCTTTCACCACGCAACGCGGTTCAGACTTCCTCAATAATTACGTTCATCACTGCTATTATCTCTTTGCTATGCTTGCTTTCACTATGAGGCATTTTAGTGTAGGGTTAGTGAGTTTGTCTGTGAGTAGCTCGGTGAGATTTCGGATACGCTGTGATGAGAATTTTTGCCAAATTTTATTTTTACATCAGAAAATTATTTTAGATTAAAAAAAACGCTTAGGCTTAGGAAGAAGTTGGCACTAATCTACTTTAGCCGTCCATAGATTTTTTCTCAGAAAGAGATTTTATTCATGAAAACTCCCTTCCCCCCCCTTTCTCCTTAGGGCCCCCTTCCTTCTCCCCCCTCCCCCCTCCTAGGGCCCCTACCCCCCCTTTGCTTAGGTAGGGCCCTCTTCCTCCCCCTTCCCCTTTTAGGGCCCCCCTCCCTTCCCTGCTTAGGTAAACCCCCCCTCCCCCCTTTCCTTTCCCCAAAAATTATGAAGATTATTCAACAAAAAAAAAGATAAAGAAAGGAAAGAGAAAAAAAGAAAGAGAAAAAAATATAAAAAGAGAAAGAAAAAAGAATACTAATTAATTGAGCCAGGCCATTTTTAAGTTGAGGCCGTGTATTAGGGGAGCAGTTTTAGGCGAACCAACGCACAGACGACCACTTTCGATAGACTAGGCCAGCCCGCAAAATTTTGATAAGGATGCGCAGGCACGCACGCGAGACGCAGTCGCGCACGTAAGACGCACTCTGGTACTCTTTCGAGGGTGAGAGAATTCATGTCAATTCATGTATGCTCTACTCGCCTGCACTCTCTCTGGTTAGTGTGTTCTCTCTCTTTTTCTCTCTGTCTAACTGGTCAGTGTTGTCTCTCGCTCTCTTTATCTCTGTCTAACTCACTACGCTTAAAGTTACATTATGGTTCCCTCCTACGTCGTTTTCTCTCCTTCGTCGTACACCATAACTTATGTTTGACCCCTTGTCAGGCAGGTGACTCTTTATTCGGACGTAGCAACATTAAGGCCTCAGCCAATGCAGGTGACTCTTTATTCGGACGTAGCAACATTAAGGCCTCAGCCAATGCCAATCATAAACGCAACAACAATCATAACAGCAATACAGCAATAGAGTAATACAATACAGCAACACAATATCATAACAGCAACAGCAATGATGCCAATCATAAACGCAATCCTAAACAATCATAAACAAAACCAACTCAGCCAAATTATTTCTCTACCCATTCGTCATTCACTTCCCGTCGATACCCTGTTTAACAAGATAGAGAACACTGAATACCTGACACCTTGTTTTGGCGAACAGTGCTTATACATAGCGATTGAACCAACATCAGAAAAAAAACACAATTTCTATATTCCTTTAAATTTCCAGTACCCCTCCCTGTGATCTGAACGTATCCTCAATATAGGGTGCCATACCTTCCCGGGATTTCCATCTCCCCCTCCTTTGAACTTGCTCTTGTGTGGCGCTTTCTTCGATGCTGGCCGTTGCTCCACCTCCCCTCAGTGAATGAGACGTGAACTGCCTCACTCCTGAAAAAAAAGCTAACGCTTCTGAACCCCGCAGTAACGCCGAGAATGCCAATGCCACGTAGACCCCAATTCTTACATCTTCCAGATCCGCATTTTCTCTCGTTCCCCACTCCAACACCTTCTCGACCTCTTCCCTTGATGCCTTGCTATGGTGTTCAACCGGCTTCGCTCTACCCGCCGCATTTTTTACCGCCCTAACAATGTCTCCGAACTCCCCTTCCATTGGGTTACGACCCGCGCTGAACGCGAAAGCCGCAATGCTCCCTGCGATTGAGGAGGGCTGCTCTTCCTTTAGCTACCTTGTCTACCACGAAGAGACAAAGCGACAGGTCCGCTTCTTCTTCTAAACCTAGCTCCTTCGCAAAGTGTCTCCTTGCGCTCTCTGCCGCCTCATATGTTCCCAAGGTACTTGGGGCTACTGCCGCTCGGCATATGGAAAGAAGCGCCTGGGCCAGATCTTCCCTATCCGCTGCTCGCAGAACCCCCATTGTCCTCACAATCACCTCCTTCTTGTTCCCTGTATCAAAAAATCATTTCGCTTTATTTATTTATTTTTTTTTTTAAAGGGTGGGTGGGGGGGAACACCGTCTTCCTGCTACGCCCTCAAAGTCTAGAATGATGAAATTTTCCCCAAATTTCATATTGCGGCCAGCTCTCTACTGCGTCCCGTCAGTGTTCCAACATTCAATGTGACGAGGCGAATTTGGGCTGTACGCCGCGCAGACATACCCCGCCCATGGGTAGCTGCCTGTCCTCGCATATTTGACGGTCCTAGCGGACAAGGTAAGACTGCGTCGCTTCCGGGGGACGCCCTAGCTTTGGTGATATATCTTTAAGAACTTGAAGCCATGGTTTACAACAAGGGTATTCATGCGATCGGCCTGTTGAGTGGATGGTCAATCCAGCCTGGCATCGCGGAACGTGTTTGTCGGGAGTTCCTGCTAATCCTTGACCGTAGAAAAGCAGAAGATTAATCGAAAAGACGCCTCGACTCGTGTGGCCTGGACTAACCCCTCTCCGCCTGGCCATCTGGCGGATAGAACCACTGCCGGAAGTGGACTCGTCCAAAGGGGGCCCAATTTTAGCCTCACTCAGAACGTCGTGATTCCGGCAATCACGAAAGTAGGGCTGAGTGAGTTTACATTTTCCCACCGACTTTGAGGTATTGGGGCTAGGGAAGGTAGAGAGAGAAAGGGTAAGAATAAGAAAAAGTGGATGAGAGAGTAACATTGGCAGAGAGCGATGTAGAGAGAGGGAAAGAGAGAGACAGAGGAAAAGAGCGAGTCAGAGAGAAATGGGAAAGAGCGGATGCGTCTGCGTCTCGAGTGCGTCTCGCGTGCGTGCCTGCGCATCCTAATCAAAATTTTGTGGGCTGGCCTTGTCTATCGAAAGTGGTCGTCTGACGGGGGTGCGCCTACCAGAGGTTCAATGGCCGGTAGGCGGGTGACTAAAGTGAAAAAGAGCCCTTTACTTAAACTGCTTCGGCTATCACAAAGGCTATGCGATCCGCATTGCGCCCCAGTTCTCAATCTTTAAAAGTTGATAGGGAGAGAGATCCCCATACCGAGAGAGCGAGGAAAGAATCGAGAGTGAGAGAACGAGAGAAAGAGGGAGGCAATTTTTATCTACCTCTCGCGCGCTCTTTCATGTAAGGGGTTTCCTTCGTCTCCAACTCAGTTGCATTTCGTTGAGCTCCCCCTTAAGTCGGCTGTTCTCTACCCATTCATCTCTTCGGCTGACTGAGCGCTGTGGCTGCTGCCTTTTGGGCGCGCCTCATGCTGCCATAGCGCTGTGGCCGCTGCCTTCTGGGCGCGCCAAATGCTGCGATAGCGCAGTGCTTGCAGCCATTGTGCGCAACACTTGCTGCTTCAAAAAAAGAGCGCGAATCTCTTGCTGCCCATGGGGCGCAGTTTTTCTCTGCTGCTAAACCGAGTTCCGTTCGAATTATGCACCAGTACAATATGTCACTACTAGACTCGGTGCCTAATCGATATTTCACACGCCACATGGCATTGTGAAAGCTATCAATCAGGCACAGTTCGCAATCAGTGCGTGTACTGTGAAATAGTACACGCAATGACAGCGTCACTTGATCAGCTATCTATATGATACTAAAGTTGTGCGTTTTACCGCAATACCGATATAATTTTTCGTATCCCTCCAATCCAGGCTAAAATATGACTAATATTTTGTTATTTTAGCATGCGCTCGGATGAAGAGGAAGGTGCCCTACTGGGACTCGGTGAAGCCAATAAAGGAGCAGACACGTTCATGTCGTCCTCATCAGGTTCGTCCACAAGCAGTGACGAGCGGACGACCCACAAAAAGCGGCGCAAGAAGCGACAAAGGCGATCATGCCCGTCGTCTTCAGACAGCTCCAGGTCATCTCGACGATTGCCAGAGGCGGCAAAGAGCATAGAAAGGACATCTGAACTGAAGGCTCGCTACAAGATACCACAACATTCGAATTCGCGGGTGCAGCCGATACCATTCCCCCTGCACCAACACTGCAGGAGAAGCGTCAGAGGAAGAGAGTTCGCATCTCCGAGCGGGCACTCAGTACCTTCGAGCTTCATGCAAAGGGAAAGTTCCTCGAGCGCGAAGAACGATCGGCATTCATTAAGAAGATGCCTCTTCCAGCGTCGAAACTGGCCATGTTTCCAGAGACGGACGACTCCGTAGGAGTTATAAAGTTTGCGAAGTGCCACATCAGCGAAAGCTCACTGGCGGCGACACAAGAGGTCACCACTACGGCGTTAGCGGGGCTAGCCTTCGCTTTCGATGAATGCATCTCTGGCCGCGTCTCAGAGAATTCCGAGACGGCGACCGGGTACATATCCGCTGCTATGCATCTTCTAAGCGTATGCATCCAGTATCTAACCGCATTCCGGAGAGAGGGCATACTAAGGTCTGTGGGTGTCGAGCCACGAAAGTCGATGCCGACATTCAGGACAGCTCCGATATCTTCGACTACAACCGTGAGTCGTTGTCGAGAGCCAGTTCTGCCCATCTTTTGGCGAGGGACTTCAGAAGGAAGTTATTACCGCAGCACAGCCAGACGACTTCTCCAAGTCGCTCAACACACTGTGTCAACACAAGTCAACACACCAGCGCAAACCTGAGAAGCCACTCTTGAAAAGGTGCGTTGTTGACACACTTTCGGATGAGATAGAACTTTCCGGGGTGGGTGGGATCCGCCTTAGAGTAGAAAAGTGGGAAGCACTCTCTAGAGACACCTGGATAAAAGAAACCGTACAGGGTTATAAGATACCTTTTATACACACACCCACCTCTAACTATTCCTATTCATAAAAGGCAAGATAGTAGTCCCGAGATCGACAGAGAGGTGGATAGCTTGCTCGAGAAAGGCGCAATTAGCGCCATTCCGTGGGACTCAAGGGTTTGGTTGTCTTCCATATTTCTGGTACCTAAGAAGGACGGAAGGCAGAGACCGGTCATAAATCTGAAACCTTTGAATTTTTTGTCGAAAATGTTCATTTCAAAATGGAACAGTTTCTCTTTACCCGAAACCTGATTAGGGGGGGGGGAGTTCATGATAAAGATAGACATGACCGACGCATACTTCGCCGTTCCCATCCATGAGGACTCGCATAAGTTTCTCGCTTTTCAACACAGAGAGACACTCTATAAGTTTCGCGCTCTCCCGTTTGGTCTGTCAACTGCTCCATACGTGTACACACGCCTGTTTCGGCCCGTTGCAGAGAAGCTACGAAAATACGGCATCCGCATGCTAGTCTACATAGACGACTTGATTTTCTTCGGTGATACCTCAGAAGATCTCGACAGCGTCAGGAAGTGTGCCACAGATCTGCTTGTTTCTTTAGGTCTAACAGTAATTATGAGAAGTCTTGTTTTCCTCCGAGCCAGGTCGTATAATTTCTAGTCATAGAAAAAGATACACGCAGCATGCTCTTCCGTGTCCCAATCAAAAAGATTGCGACGATAAGATGCATGGCGCTCGGCCTTCTCAAAACGCAAAACAGCACCATACGTCAATTGGCTAGCTTCACGGGATTGTGTCAGTCGATAGGTGTAGCCTACGAATACAGTAGATTCAAATCACGAGCTACACAGAGGCTGATTAACGACTCGATGATTACCCAGGCAAAGGACCCCTTTGCGAGAATCATAAGTTTGTCGCAGGATTGTAAAGAGGAGTTACTATGGTGGTCCAAGATAGATTCCTAATTCTTTACTGAGAGAATAACCTACCCCCCTGTTTCACTCGTCATCCAATCTGATGCATCGAATGAAGGATGGGGAGCGGTCTGTAACAATCGTCGCACTGGAGGCAGATGGTCTATCCAAGAGAGTTCACTGCATATTAATGTCATAGAACTAACTGCTGCGATGTTCGCTCTCTCATGTTTTGCAAATGGGATAAAAAAACACGACAATCCAGCTAGAGCTAGATAACACTACAGCGGTTTGGTTTATAAATAAGAGAGGAGGCGTAAGTAGCACGGCTCTTAACAAGGTTGCGCAGCAAGTCAGGGACTGGGCTATGAATCGTAATGTGCACCTCTCTGCTACGTATAGACCAGGCTCTGAGAATGTAGAAGCAGATTACGAGTCGCGAACTTTCTCGGACCATTATGAATGGTCCCTGGAAGACAGATAGTTTACATTCTATGGGAAAGATGGGGTGAGCCTTCCATAGACCTGTTTGCCACTCGTCATAACACGAAGTGTAGGGAGTTTTCTCTTTCCGCCCAGACCCGAATGCGAAGGCGTGCGACGCCTTCAGGCAAGCATGGTCGGACCTACACGCATACGCTTTTCCACCGTTCCGCCTAGTCGGAAGAACAGTCAGGAAGGCGATCCGAGAAGGGGCAAAGCTGATCGTGATCGTGCCAGATTGGCCGAGTCAGCACTGGTATCTCATGTTGTCACAGTCTGCCCGGGATCGAATGAAACTGCCTATAGTGTCGATTCTGAAAGATCTCAGGGGCAACACTCACCCCATCTCCCCTCAGACACTGAAGCTCACAGCATGGAGAATGTTAGATCGAATCTTATGACCACAGGACTGGACTCCGTCGGAGTTGAAGCAGTAATGAACTCCTGGGCCCCTTCTACGCTTGAGCAATATGAGAGTGCCCTTAGGAAATGGTCGTCTTTCTGCGAGCAGTCACATAGACGGGAGAAAACCTTCTTCCCAAGCCATCATAAACTTCCTCGGAAGACTTCATGAAGATGGTCTTGGTTACTCTACAATCTGTACTCATAAAGCAGCAATCAGCAGCTATCTAGAGATTCTAGAGACTAAGGTTGAAGATACTCTGATTAGTAGAGCTGTTAAAGGATTCTTTAGAATGCGCCCATCAAAGCCCAAGTACGATAGTATCTGGGATGTTGCGCAGGTTATAAGTTTCCTTACCGAAAAAGGAGCTAGCGAGCAGCTCAATCTGGAAGAATTGACTTTGAAGCTAACCATGCTTCTGGCCCTAACATCTACTAAAGTGTCAGAGATAGCACGTTTTTTTCTCTAGAAAAATTACAAAAAGGTTCAAAAGTGGATATTCCACCTAGACTTTGTAAATAAAAATAGGGGAATGGGCAAACCACATAGAGCTACATTTGAAAGATTTTCCGATCTGACTCTCTGCCCTATACACACCATGGAGGTTTACTTAAAACAAACATCACAGATTCGCCACGGCGAAGACAGTCTTTTGTTAAGTATTTGTTAAGTAGGGTTTTATTACCCCATGTGAAAGTTACGCCTTCTACAGTAGCTAGATGGCTTAAAACTACGCTATCTCGCGCGGGTATAGCGGACAGCTTCTCGGCTCACTCTACAAGAGCAGCTAGTACGTCCGCCGGCACTAGAAGGGGCCTTTCGGGGCAAGCGATCATGGCAGCAGCTCATTGGGCGCCTAGGGGATCGACCTTCGAACGATTTTATCGCAAGGATGTAGAGTCTTTTCAAGACACAATTCTCACATCGGGGTATGTCGAATAAGCCTTTGTGATAGCCGAAGCAGTGTAATTATAATATTTTATTTTTCAAGACAACCTACCGGTTGTTGAAGTAAAACATTTATTATGCTTTCACTGCGAAGGCTATCACAAACCCGCCTCACAAACATAAAATAACTAGAGGATGAACTAATCTTTTCGAAAGAGATTTTTTCTTTGTCCCACCCTATTCCCAATGTTCAAATTGCAGAGCGGTTGATAAGACGCCAAGCGAGCCGAGCAAGAAGAAGGATAGACCACGCGGAAAACGCGGCGGCGGGTACAAGAGGAAGGATAAGAAGTAGCACTATGCAGCACTTCTTTGTTGCAAATATTGTTGTTTGTGCAATATTTTTGTTGATGAGATAAATGATATTTTACCGAACAGCCTGGTTTTGGTCGCTCAACGAAATGCAACTGAGTTGGAGCCGAAGGAAACCCCTTACATGAAAGAGCGCGCGAGAGGTAGATAAAAAATTGCCTCCCTCTTTCTCTCGTTCTCGTTCCCTCACTCTCGATTCTTTCCTCGCTCTCTCGGTATGGGGATCTCTCTCCCTATCAACTTTTAGGCTGCACACTGTTTTGCTCACCAACCGTTTTTAACCGTAAAAAAATAAAACTAATTTGCTCACATACAGTCAGATACATACAGGTTTTGTTTGAATTTTCCCGTAAGGAAAATTACTGACTAGCAATGAAATGACCTTTCAAATTGCAACAGTTGCTCCATTTGGACACTTAATACATCTTTTTATTGCTAATCAGGAAGTTTCCTGATAGGAAAATTCAAATAAAACATGTATGTATCTCACTGTATGTGAGTAAATTATGCAGTGTTTTTATTTGCGAAAACATAATGAAACATAACGACATCCCGTTTTTTTTTCCACGTTATGTTCACAACTAAAATTTGTATAAATAATAGTCTCAAATGGAATAGCGCTTCAAATGTGCATGGTGTACGGTATTTTGTGCCCTTTCTGTGACATAGAAGTCGCGGTGTCTCTCGTTGTCTGCGGCGAGAGAGTATTTGAGAACATTTTAGTTGTTAACATAACATGGAAAAAAAAACGGGATGTCGTTATGTTTCATTATGTTTTTCGCAAATAAAAACACTGCATTAGTCTTACTTTTTTACGGTTAAAAACGGTTGGTGAGCAAAACAGTGCGCAGCCTTAAAGATTGAGAACTGGGGCGCAATGCGGATCGCATAGCCTTTGTGATAGCCTTCGCAGTGAAAGCATAATAAATATTTTACTTCAACAACCGGTAGGTTGTCTTGCAAAATAAAATATTTTTGTTGAAAAATTCAATCATTCAAACCAGCTTTAAAAATGTGTGTAAACTTTTTGTGTGCGAGTAACTTTTGTCTGGAAGTCTCGTTTTGAGTCCGTTTGGCTTCGTGAGCCTAAACGAGAAAACTTCACCTGAGCCTAAACGAGAAAAAAGGCTCTTACTAAAGCACGCCAAACACACCAGTTCAATACTAATGCACGCCACTGTGCGGGAAAATTCTTAACTTTGCCCCATGCGCTTTATTTAGTTTTTTTCAAGTTTTTCATGTTTTTTTCCAGCTTAGACTTAGGCAAAAGTTTACGCTAACGAGGCCGTACGGCTTAGGCTAACAAGACCGTATCAAAAAAATTAACATAATAGTGCGTCAAACACTCTTTCTCTGTTTTCCACGCAGTGGCGTGCATCAGTAATGAACTGGCGTGTTTGGCGTGAATGGCGTGTTTTAGTAATTGCCGAAAAAACAGTAAAAACACCTGAAATGCTGAGCAAAACAAAACAAACAGTTAAAAACTGGAAGTGTCAAATACTTGTTCAGTGTTTCGTGCAATTTATATCCAACCTCACCTTCTTTTGTCATTTGCCTCCTCTTTCTTAAAACACATTATTTGAAGGTGTTTAACAAAGTGTACACTTGGTTCCCGTTCCCGGTTCCCGAAAGTTCACTACGTGTCGCGGTCTTTCACCACGCAACGCGGTTCAGACTTCCTCAATTAATTACGTTCATCACTGCTATTATCTCTTTGCTATGCTTGCTTTCACTATGAGGCATTTTAGTGTAGGGGTTAGTGAGTTTGTCTGTGAGTAGCTCGGTGAGATTTCGGATACGCTGTGATGAGAATTTTTGCCAAATTTTATTTTTACATCAGAAAATTATTTTTAGATTAAAAAAACGCTTAGGCTTAGGAAGAAGTTGGCACTAATCTACTTTAGCCGTCCATAGATTTTTTCTCAGAAAGAGATTTTATTCATGAAAACTCCCTTCCCCCCCCCTTTCTCCTTAGGGCCCCCTTCCTTCTCCCCCCTCCCCCCTCCTAGGGCCCCTACCCCCCCTTTGCTTAGGTAGGGCCCTCTTCCTCCCCCTTCCCCTTTTAGGGCCCCCCTCCCTTCCCTGCTTAGGTAAACCCCCCTCCCCCCTTTCCTTTCCCCAAAAATTATGAAGATTATTCAACAAAAAAAAGGTAAAGAAAGGAAAGAGAAAAAAATATAAAAAGAGAAAGAAAAAAGAATACTAATTAATTGAGCCAGGCCATTTTTAAGTTGAGGCCGTGTATTAGGGGAGCAGTTTTAGGCGAACCAACGCACAGACGACCACTTTCGATAGACTAGGCCAGCCCGCAAAATTTTGATAAGGATGCGCAGGCACGCACGCGAGACGCAGTCGCGCACGTAAGACGCACTCTGGTACTCTTTCGAGGGTGAGAGAATTCATGTCAATTCATGTATGCTCTACTCGCCTGCACTCTCTCTGGTTAGTGTGTTCTCTCTCTTTTTCTCTCTGTCTAACTGGTCAGTGTTGTCTCTCGCTCTCTTTATCTCTGTCTAACTCACTACGCTTAAAGTTACATTATGGTTCCCTCCTACGTCGTTTCTCTCCTTCGTCGTACACCATAACTTATGTTTGACCCCTTGTCAGGCAGGTGACTCTTTATTCGGACGTAGCAACATTAAGGCCTCAGCCAATGCAGGTGACTCTTTATTCGGACGTAGCAACATTAAGGCCTCAGCCAATGCCAATCATAAACGCAACAACAATCATAACAGCAATACAGCAATAGAGTAATACAATACAGCAACACAATATCATAACAGCAACAGCAATAATGCCAATCATAAACGCAATCCTAAACAATCATAAACAAAACCAACTCAGCCAAATTATTTCTCTACCCATTCGTCATTCACTTCCCGTCGATACCCTGTTTAACAAGATAGAGAACACTGAATACCTGACACCTTGTTTTGGCGAACAGTGCTTATACATAGCGATTGAACCAACATCAGAAAAAAACACAATTTCTATATTCCTTTAAATTTCCAGTACCCCTCCCTGTGATCTGAACGTATCCTCAATATAGGGTGCCATACCTTCCCGGGATTTCCATCTCCCCCTCCTTTGAACTTGCTCTTGTGTGGCGCTTTCTTCGATGCTGGCCGTTGCTCCACCTCCCCTCAGTGAATGAGACGTGAACTGCCTCACTCCTGAAAAAAAAGCTAACGCTTCTGAACCCCGCAGTAACGCCGAGAATGCCAATGCCACGTAGACCCCAATTCTTACATCTTCCAGATCCGCATTTTCTCTCGTTCCCCACTCCAACACCTTCTCGACCTCTTCCCTTGATGCCTTGCTATGGTGTTCAACCGGCTTCGCTCTACCCGCCGCATTTTTTACCGCCCTAACAATGTCTCCGAACTCCCCTTCCATTGGGTTACGACCCGCGCTGAACGCGAAAGCCGCGATGCTCCCTGCGATTGAGGAGGCTGCTCTTCCTTTAGCTACCTTGTCTACCACGAAGAGACAAAGCGACAGGTCCGCTTCTTCTTCTAAACCTAGCTCCTTCGCAAAGTGTCTCCTTGCGCTCTCTGCCGCCTCATATGTTCCCAAGGTACTTGGGGCTACTGCCGCTCGGCATATGGAAAGAAGCGCCTGGGCCAGATCTTCCCTATCCGCTGCTCGCAGAACCCCCATTGTCCTCACAATCACCTCCTTCTTGTTCCCTGTATCAAAAAATCATTTCGCTTTATTTATTTATTTTTTTTTTTAAAGGGTGGGTGGGGGGGAACACCGTCTTCCTGCTACGCCCTCAAAGTCTAGAATGATGAAATTTTCCCCAAATTTCATATTGCGGCCAGCTCTCTTCTGCGTCCCGTCAGTGTTCCAACATTCAATGTGACGAGGCGAATTTGGGCTGTACGCCGCGCAGACATACCCCGCCCATGGGTAGCTGCCTGTCCTCGCATATTTGACGGTCCTAGCGGACAAGGTAAGACTGCGTCGCTTCCGGGGGACGCCCTAGCTTTGGTGATATATCTTTAAGAACTTGAAGCCATGGTTTACAACAAGGGTATTCATGCGATCGGCCTGTTGAGTGGATGGTCAATCCAGCCTGGCATCGCGGAACGTGTTTGTCGGGAGTTCCTGCTAATCCTTGACCGTAGAAAAGCAGAAGATTAATCGAAAAGACGCCTCGACTCGTGTGGCCTGGACTAACCCCTCTCCGCCTGGCCATCTGGCGGATAGAACCACTGCCGGAAGTGGACTCGTCCAAAGGGGGCCCAATTTTAGCCTCACTCAGAACGTCGTGATTCCGGCAATCACGAAAGTAGGGCTGAGTGAGTTTACATTTTCCCACCGACTTTGAGGTATTGGGGCTAGGGAAGGTAGAGAGAGAAAGGGTAAGAATAAGAAAAAGTGGATGAGAGAGTAACATTGGCAGAGAGCGATGTAGAGAGAGGGAAAGAGAGAGACAGAGGAAAAGAGCGAGTCAGAGAGAAATGGGAAAGAGCGGATGCGTCTGCGTCTCGAGTGCGTCTCGCGTGCGTGCCTGCGCATCCTAATCAAAATTTTGTGGGCTGGCCTTGTCTATCGAAAGTGGTCGTCTGACGGGGGTGCGCCTACCAGAGGTTCAATGGCCGGTAGGCGGGTGACTAAAGTGAAAAAGAGCCCTTTACTTAAACTGCTTCGGCTATCACAAAGGCTATGCGATCCGCATTGCGCCCCAGTTCTCAATCTTTAAAAGTTGATAGGGAGAGAGATCCCCAAACCGAGAGAGCGAGGAAAGAATCGAGAGTGAGAGAACGAGAACGAAAGAAAGAGGGAGGCAATTTTTATCTACCTCTCGCGCGCTCTTTCATGTAAGGGGTTTCCTTCGTCTCCAACTCAGTTGCATTTCGTTGAGCTCCCCCTTAAGTCGGCTGTTCTCTACCCATTCATCTCTTTGGCTGACTGAGCGCTGTGGCTGCTGCCTTTTGGGCGCGCCTCATGCTGCCATAGCGCTGTGGCCGCTGCCTTCTGGGCGCGCCACATGCTGCGATAGCGCAGTGCTTGCAGCCATTGTGCGCAACACTTGCTGCTTCAAAAAAAGAGCGCGAATCTCTTGCTGCCCATGGGGCGCAGTTTTTCTCTGCTGCTAAACCGAGTTCCGTTCGAATTATGCACCAGTACAATATGTCACTACTAGACTCGGTGCCTAATCGATATTTCACACGCCACATGGCATTGTGAAAGCTATCAATCAGGCACAGTTCGCAATCAGTGCACTGTGAAATAGTACACGCAATGACAGCGTCACTTGATCAGCTATCTATATGATACTAAAGTTGTGCGTTTTACCGCAATACCGATATAATTTTTCGTATCCCTCCAATCCAGGCTAAAATATGACTAATATTTTGTTATTTTAGCATGCGCTCGGATGAAGAGGAAGGTGCCCTACTGGGACTCGGTGAAGCCAATAAAGGAGCAGACACGTTCATGTCGTCCTCATCAGGTTCGTCCACAAGCAGTGACGAGCGGACGACCCACAAAAAGCGGCGCAAGAAGCGACAAAGGCGATCATGCCCGTCGTCTTCAGACAGCTCCAGGTCATCTCGACGATTGCCAGAGGCGGCAAAGAGCATAGAAAGGACATCTGAACTGAAGGCTCGCTACAAGATACCACAACATTCGAATTCGCGGGTGCAGCCGATACCATTCCCCCTGCACCAACACTGCAGGAGAAGCGTCAGAGGAAGAGAGTTCGCATCTCCGAGCGGGCACTCAGTACCTTCGAGCTTCATGCAAAGGGAAAGTTCCTCGAGCGCGAAGAACGATCGGCATTCATTAAGAAGATGCCTCTTCCAGCGTCGAAACTGGCCATGTTTCCAGAGACGGACGACTCCGTAGGAGTTATAAAGTTTGCGAAGTGCCACATCAGCGAAAGCTCACTGGCGGCGATACAAGAGGTCACCACTACGGCGTTAGCGGGGCTAGCCTTCGCTTTCGATGAATGCATCTCTGGCCGCGTCTCAGAGAATTCCGAGACGGCGACCGGGTACATATCCGCTGCTATGCATCTTCTAAGCGTATGCATCCAGTATCTAACCGCATTCCGGAGAGAGGGCATACTAAGGTCTGTGGGTGTCGAGCCACGAAAGTCGATGCCGACATTCAGGACAGCTCCGATATCTTCGACTACAACCGTGAGTCGTTGTCGAGAGCCAGTTCTGCCCATCTTTTGGCGAGGGACTTCAGAAGGAAGTTATTACCGCAGCACAGCCAGACGACTTCTCCAAGTCGCTCAACACACTGTGTCAACACAAGTCAACACACCAGCGCAAACCTGAGAAGCCACTCTTGAAAAGGTGCGTTGTTGACACACTTTCGGATGAGATAGAACTTTCCGGGGTGGGATCCGCCTTAGAGTAGAAAAGTGGGAAGCACTCTCTAGAGACACCTGGATAAAAGAAACCGTACAGGGTTATAAGATACCTTTTATACACACACCCACCTCTAACTATTCCTATTCATAAAAGGCAAGATAGTAGTCCCGAGATCGACAGAGAGGTGGATAGCTTGCTCGAGAAAGGCGCAATTAGCGCCATTCCGTGGGACTCAAGGGTTTGGTTGTCTTCCATATTTCTGGTACCTAAGAAGGACGGAAGGCAGAGACCGGTCATAAATCTGAAACCTTTGAATTTTTTGTCGAAAATGTTCATTTCAAAATGGAACAGTTTCTCTTTACCCGAAACCTGATTAGGGGGGGGGGGAGTTCATGATAAAGATAGACATGACCGACGCATACTTCGCCGTTCCCATCCATGAGGACTCGCATAAGTTTCTCGCTTTTCAACACAGAGAGACACTCTATAAGTTTCGCGCTCTCCCGTTTGGTCTGTCAACTGCTCCATACGTGTACACACGCCTGTTTCGGCCCGTTGCAGAGAAGCTACGAAAATACGGCATCCGCATGCTAGTCTACATAGACGACTTGATTTTCTTCGGTGATACCTCAGAAGATCTCGACAGCGTCAGGAAGTGTGCCACAGATCTGCCGCCGCGTTAAAGTCTAAAAGATGAGATCATCGGCGCGATGACCTCATGTCAATCAAATTAGGTGAAGATGTTGTGAGATGATCTGTCCTGGAATAATTTTTTTTTTTGAAAAAAAAGGTCCTGCACGGAATTCCATTCTTAGAACTTACGTGCGTAATTGACAGAGTCAATGTCTGCGCTCTCACCTTTTCTTATTACACGGACTCGAGTTTTATATTAATCGCACTTGTACTTATTTGTTTTCATAGTAATTAAATTTCCTGATAATTGTATTATCTTTTTGTTTGTATATCAATTTTTATCGCTCTTTTTCTTCTTCTGTTCTTCCGTAATTTCTCTATTTTTTATATTTCTCTTTCTTGGATATCCTCTTGGATACTTTCTCTTTCTTATATTTCTATATATTTATATTTCTCTTTCTATATATATATTTCTCCGTATATATATTTTTATATTTCCCTTTCTAGGATATCCTCTTGGATACTGTAGAAACACCGAAATCCTATCCTATCAGCCTCGGTCCTCTCTGCTTCTGTCCAGTCTTCTCAGTATCCTAAGCTGAACGCTCAAACATTGCTTTTATCTCACCTGTTTTATCTTTAGCCTTTTTTTTCTCTTTCATCGTTCAGCTCATAACTGATGAGACTGTATAAAGGAGAAATTAATGAGAACGAGTTATCTGCTGGAAAGTTACATATAAATCGCCAGGGAAAAATCGAGTAATATATATTGTTAAGTAACTATTTTGAATCAGGTCTCGGTTTCTAAGTTGAATTCTTTTCTGACGAGTCTTCTTTTTCCTATTGAAACATAGTCGATGCTAAGTTTTGTGTAATAGTATGGTAAATATTCCATAATTATCTTGAATTCACGGTAATCCGTTGGAATCCGTCGTTTTCTTCACAAGTGTACCAGAGAGAGCCGTAGTACGTATAGGGTTTTCAGTGTTGCAGGGAGCAGGGCGATTCTTTATTGGTTCTGATTGTGAGGAGTTAAAGGGATCCTTTTAATCCAAAATCATTCATTATGAAGGTCGATTGACAGAGTAACTTATAAAAGCTGGCAAAAATCGTGCAAAACACGGTGATTGAACTGTAGTTTTTTGCAGGAATGAAAGAAGATGGAGGCTGGGAAGAGCGATGCAACGATGAACCTTCTTCAACATCAGGTTTGATTACTCGCAAAGTTGTCAATATTGTGCCGTCCAAGAACTCCATTACCTTGGATAGTTTGTTAAAATTTAGAACTGTTTTTTTTACTCTACATTATCGAAGGATTCTTCCACCCAAATTACCACCATAATATTTTTTCTCGCGCTCAGCAGGGTGTTTCTTACTAACCGCATATTTTTTCTCGAGCGCATAGATTTCCAGAATTTTAAAGAGATTTAAATTTTTTTCTTCAGAGATTTTGAATTTTACTTGGTAAAAATCGAAAATTTCTTCTGTCGAGTGGATAGATTTGAATGTTTTTGGACTTTTTGAAGAGCGCATAGATTTCTTTCACCCGCAGTGCGGGTGAAAGAAACATCCTGGCGCTCAGGTCCGCCTCCAGGCAGAGTAAGCCTTCTTGAATTGAGATTCATATCTAATTTGCAAAACTAGAAGTTGCTTTCTCAGTGAGAGCATGGCATAATGGTTGTGTGCTCGACTATTGTGCGAATAGTCCGAGGTTCGACCCGGACATATTCAACCTTACCAAGGGGATTGAAAAATGTTGGTAGTGCTATTGCAAGAATTTGACTCTCCCCACTGCTGCTACACACACTAGCACTGATTCAGCGGGCAGCCACTGGTTCTACCAGGATAGATTTGTCCCGCATCTCTGGGGAGTGCGTAGCCTGTCGCGATACGGGAACGAGCGCGAGGAAGATTATAAAAGTAGATCTCTTAGTCATTGTTGCTACTGTGTGTTCAGAAAAGAGAGGGGTGGACAGAAGAGTGCGATACATGCGAGCGCTACCAACATTTATTGGCCTTGCTTGGTTTAACCAGATCCACCCAGCACTACGATCTAACTTTGAGACCAATTGATCAATAATTAGAGTACACAACGCCATACCAGCGAGAATCACCGTTAAAATGGAGATTTTCACGCAATTCATCTTGTAAGGAGTAACAAATATGTAGAAACATATTGGGGTTTGTTGAAATGGGCGGGGCGAAGAGAGATGATTCGGAATAAGAAATCGATACTGAGGTTTGCTTTGCAGTTCAGAAGCAGATTTATTTTGCAGGAAAAATAAATGTGGGAAAATTGGAAGAAGGCCAAGAGAAGGAAACCCAGACAGAAGAAATGCATATTTGGAGAGTTGGAGAGGGAGAGGGAGAGAGATATACAATTCTCTCCTTCCTCAATACAACAGCAGTTTGTCTTCTCTACGGTAAGGATCAGGCTGTTTCTTCCCAGCCGCAGTGAGAATGTGTATATCAAGATGAATCATTATGAGGAATAGCCTCTGTGAGAGCGCGAGAGATTGTGATTCAAAATAAAGGATGCAGACGATTAGAAGTTTTGTATATCTAGCTTTCTTGGATAGCGCATAGATATCTCTAGCTTTCTTGGATAGCGCATAGATATCTCTAGCTTTCTTGGATAGCGCATAGATTTCATCCACACTGTGGGTTAGAAAAATACATTCGTAAGGATTGGTTCTTTCGTTTAGACAGTTCATCTTGGAGTTATTTTAAATGGATGAGTTTATCATAATTTCTTTATTGAAAAAGGCTTTCGGAATCTTCTCTGAACAAAAACTAAGCGTGTTACCTGAGTGTGAAATTTCGATGAAACAGTTAGTAGAAGTTTAAGATTTTTGGTTTCCAGTTCAGCATTAATTGGAAGAGCAAGACAACATTAACTTTTGATATTAAATGAATTCTACGATAATTTTTAACTCATAACAATTAGTCGAATCACTAAAACAAGATTCCGAAGACAGATTTTACATTCTCAGAATAACTCCAGATTATTTTTTTAAATGAGGCTTTTTTTGCAGATTTTGTTGCTGTCCATGCTGCCGATCTTTGGATGCTTCCTACTGCTTTTCCGTCCTCTCTTGACACGTTTCTCGTTCAAGAAAGATAATTAGAAGTGACCTGGGGGTACATACTCCTCCTCTTCACCCCTCCCCCCTAATGACCTGGGGGGTACATACTCCTCCCCTTCACCCCCTCCGCCCTATTGACCTGGGGGGTACATACTCCTCCCCTTCACTCCCTCCCCCTCGTTCCCCGATCTTTTTCTTTCTATTCACCCCCATTAAATGGCGGGTGGCGGCTGAGTTCCCTGTGCAACAAATGAGAGTGCAATCTTAAATTAAATTGTTTTATCATGAGAATTAAATAAAGAGCTCTAATTGATCTGTCTGATCACATTGGATGGACAGCGAGAATGGATAGCCGAGGTGGGAGATTCCACACTTCACCGCACTTCTTATTGCTTGCCCCGTTGGAGCAATCACACGAAAAGTACGGTAGTCTGAGAGGGGGAGTGGGTCGATAAATTCCTGCCGAAGAATCTCCTCAACAAAGAAGGCAGTTAGGAAGGACATGGGCTAATGAAGGTTTAAAAGGCTACGGTGAGTTTCTTAGCCTGTGGTTGCTTTCTAAGAACCCGTTATTTTGTAGGATTGAATGCTGAGTGGCGTCTAGAATGACGACTGGTCTGTCTTTTGTTAGCTAAAGTTTTACTGGATTACAAGGATGTACTAACTAATCGAATTAAATGTTTATTTGTAAAACGCTTTCTCCTATTCTTATATGTGACCAGAGTAAACTTCGAGTTTCGATTTTTTTCGAGAACGAGAAATTCGAGAACGAGAGATTGAGGGATGCGCACAGCACAATGCCACTCTGCACTGTCTGGCGTCTAACAACCGTGGGAAAGCCCATAAGGGCATAAGAACCAAACAATTTGATTTCGCCGATGCATAGAGAAGTGAAAATCAAAAAAAGAAAGTTGTTTTGAACCCCCTGCCCACAAAATAAAGTGCGGCCTTCATGTATGAAAGAACAATTGTATAAGAGACAAATGTATAAAACAAACAATTGTATAAGCCTCGTCAGCGTAAACTTTTTCCTAAGCCTAAGCGTTTTTTAATGTAAAAAATCTTTTTAAAACAATTTTTTAAAACCCCCCACCCCAAGTGAAGCGGAGCTCCCCAAGTGAAGTGCGCCCCCTTAAGTTGAAAAGAACCAAAATTGTTCTTCTAAAACGGCAAATTATTCAACGCTAGAATCACATTTTTAAAAACCGGCACTTTCGCACTTTAGGCCCCTCCCCTCCTAGAGGTTCGACGTGTCATACTTCTGTCTTACATACATTTACAAAAAAATAATTTTTACATTAAAAAAGTATTTTTACATCAAATAAATTAAGTTTACATTGAAAACGCTTAGGCTCAGGAAAAAGTTTAGGCTCGGGGAAAAAAAGAAGCTTAGGCTCAGGAAAAAAATTTTTGGGTACAAAGTTTCGGGGTACGAAATTTCGCGGTACGAAGTGTCGAGTACGAAGTGTCGAAAATACGAAAAAAAAAATTAATGAAATGTTCAACAAAAAAGTGAAATGATTTTTAAGTACGGAAACAAACTAGATTGCGATTAGTTAGTATTTTAAGGTTCATTTGGAGAGCAAGACGGCATTTGAAATCTCTTCTTCTCGTACTTTAAGATGTTATTTCGCGTGCTCTCGCAAGATCATCTCATAGCTCACTGATCCAACATTTTTTTGCCTAAAAGGTGCGAGAGCGATGATCTCATCGTGAAATATTTCAGTTATATTAACACTGACTCGATGATCTCATCCATCGAGCAATGATGTCATCTTTCCAGATACATCGCGCATCTCTCATCTTTTTTTGAGACTTTAAAGCGGCGGCTGCTTGTTTCTTTAGGTCTAACAGTAATTATGAGAAGTCTTGTTTTCCTCCGAGCCAGGTCGTATAATTTCTAGTCATAGAAAAAGATACACGCAGCATGCTCTTCCGTGTCCCAATCAAAAAGATTGCGACGATAAGATGCATGGCGCTCGGCCTTCTCAAAACGCAAAACAGCACCATACGTCAATTGGCTAGCTTCACGGGATTGTGTCAGTCGATAGGTGTAGCCTACGAATACAGTAGATTCAAATCACGAGCTACACAGAGGCTGATTAACGACTCGATGATTACCCAGGCAAAGGACCCCTTTGCGAGAATCATAAGTTTGTCGCAGGATTGTAAAGAGGAGTTACTATGGTGGTCCAAGATAGATTCCTAATTCTTTACTGAGAGAATAACCTACCCCCCTGTTTCACTCGTCATCCAATCTGATGCATCGAATGAAGGATGGGGAGCGGTCTGTAACAATCGTCGCACTGGAGGCAGATGGTCTATCCAAGAGAGTTCACTGCATATTAATGTCATAGAACTAACTGCTGCGATGTTCGCTCTCTCATGTTTTGCAAATGGGATAAAAAAACACGACAATCCAGCTAGAGCTAGATAACACTACAGCGGTTTGGTTTATAAATAAGAGAGGAGGCGTAAGTAGCACGGCTCTTAACAAGGTTGCGCAGCAAGTCAGGGACTGGGCTATGAATCGTAATGTGCACCTCTCTGCTACGTATAGACCAGGCTCTGAGAATGTAGAAGCAGATTACGAGTCGCGAACTTTCTCGGACCATTATGAATGGTCCCTGGAAGACAGATAGTTTACATTCTATGGGAAAGGTGGGGTGAGCCTTCCATAGACCTGTTTGCCACTCGTCATAACACGAAGTGTAGGGAGTTTTCTCTTTCCGCCCAGACCCGAATGCGAAGGCGTGCGAAGCCTTCAGGCAAGCATGGTCGGACCTACACGCATACGCTTTTCCACCGTTCCGCCTAGTCGGAAGAACAGTCAGGAAGGCGATCCGAGAAGGGGCAAAGCTGATCGTGATCGTGCCAGATTGGCCGAGTCAGCACTGGTATCTCATGTTGTCACAGTCTGCCCGGGATCGAATGAAACTGCCTATAGTGTCGATTCTGAAAGATCTCAGGGGCAACACTCACCCCATCTCCCCTCAGACACTGAAGCTCACAGCATGGAGAATGTTAGATCGAATCTTATGACCACAGGACTGGACTCCGTCGGAGTTGAAGCAGTAATGAACTCCTGGGCCCCTTCTACGCTTGAGCAATATGAGAGTGCCCTTAGGAAATGGTCGTCTTTCTGCGAGCAGTCACATAGACGGGAGAAAACCTTCTTCCCAAGCCATCATAAACTTCCTCGGAAGACTTCATGAAGATGGTCTTGGTTACTCTACAATCTGTACTCATAAAGCAGCAATCAGCAGCTATCTAGAGATTCTAGAGACTAAGGTTGAAGATACTCTGATTAGTAGAGCTGTTAAAGGATTCTTTAGAATGCGCCCATCAAAGCCCAAGTACGATAGTATCTGGGATGTTGCGCAGGTTATAAGTTTCCTTACCGAAAAAGGAGCTAGCGAGCAGCTCAGTCTGGAAGAATTGACTTTGAAGCTAACCATGCTTCTGGCCCTAACATCTACTAAAGTGTCAGAGATAGCACGTTTTTTTCTCTAGAAAAATTACAAAAAGGTTCAAAAGTGGATATTCCACCTAGACTTTGTAAATAAAAATAGGGGAATGGGCAAACCACATAGAGCTACATTTGAAAGATTTTCCGATCTGACTCTCTGCCCTATACACACCATGGAGGTTTACTTAAAACAAACATCACAGATTCGCCACGGCGAAGACAGTCTTTTGTTAAGTATTTGTTAAGTAGGGTTTTATTACCCCATGTGAAAGTTACGCCTTCTACAGTAGCTAGATGGCTTAAAACTACGCTATCTCGCGCGGGTATAGCGGACAGCTTCTCGGCTCACTCTACAAGAGCAGCTAGTACGTCCGCCGGCACTAGAAGGGGCCTTTCGGGGCAAGCGATCATGGCAGCAGCTCATTGGGCGCCTAGGGGATCGACCTTCGAACGATTTTATCGCAAGGATGTAGAGTCTTTTCAAGACACAATTCTCACATCGGGGTATGTCGAATAAGCCTTTGTGATAGCCGAAGCAGTGTAATTATAATATTTTATTTTTCAAGACAACCTACCGGTTGTTGAAGTAAAACATTTATTATGCTTTCACTGCGAAGGCTATCACAAACCCGCCTCACAAACATAAAATAACTAGAGGATGAACTAATCTTTTCGAAAGAGATTTTTTCTTTGTCCCACCCTATTCCCAATGTTCAAATTGCAGAGCGGTTGATAAGACGCCAAGCGAGCCGAGCAAGAAGAAGGATAGACCACGCGGAAAACGCGGCGGCGGGTACAAGAGGAAGGATAAGAAGTAGCACTATGCAGCACTTCTTTGTTGCAAATATTGTTGTTTGTGCAATATTTTTGTTGATGAGATAAATGATATTTTACCGAACAGCCTGGTTTTGGTCGCTCAACGAAATGCAACTGAGTTGGAGCCGAAGGAAACCCCTTACATGAAAGAGCGCGCGAGAGGTAGATAAAAAATTGCCTCCCTCTTTCTCTCGTTCTCGTTCCCTCACTCTCGATTCTTTCCTCGCTCTCTCGGTATGGGGATCTCTCTCCCTATCAACTTTTAGGCTGCGCACTGTTTTGCTCACCAACCGTTTTTAACCGTAAAAAAGTAAAACTAATTTGCTCACATACAGTCAGATACATACAGGTTTTGTTTGAATTTTCCCGTAAGGAAAATTACTGACTAGCAATGAAATGACCTTTCAAATTGCAACAGTTGCTCCATTTGGACACTTAATACATCTTTTTATTGCTAATCAGGAAGTTTCCTGATAGGAAAATTCAAATAAAACATGTATGTATCTCACTGTATGTGAGTAAATTAGTCTTACTTTTTTACGGTTAAAAACGGTTGGTGAGCAAAACAGTGCGCAGCCTTAAAGATTGAGAACTGGGGCGCAATGCGGATCGCATAGCCTTTGTGATAGCCTTCGCAGTGAAAGCATAATAAATATTTTACTTCAACAACCGGTAGGTTGTCTTGCAAAATAAAATATTTTTGTTGAAAAATTCAATCATTCAAACCAGCTTTAAAAATGTGTGTAAACTTTTTGTGTGCGAGTAACTTTTGTCTGGAAGTCTCGTTTTGAGTCCGTTTGGCTTCGTGAGCCTAAACGAGAAAACTTCACCTGAGCCTAAACGAGAAAAAAGGCTCTTACTAAAGCACGCCAAACACACCAGTTCAATACTAATGCACGCCACTGTGCGGGAAAATTCTTAACTTTGCCCCATGCGCTTTATTTAGTTTTTTTCAAGTTTTTCATGTTTTTTTCCAGCTTAGACTTAGGCAAAAGTTTACGCTAACGAGGCCGTACGGCTTAGGCTAACAAGACCGTTTAAAAAAAATTAACATAATAGTGCGTCAAACACTCTTTCTCTGTTTTCCACGCAGTGGCGTGCATCAGTAATGAACTGGCGTGTTTGGCGTGAATGGCGTGTTTTAGTAATTGCCGAAAAAAACAGTAAAAACACCTGAAATGCTGAGCAAAACAAAACAAACAGTTAAAAACTGGAAGTGTCAAATACTTGTTCAGTGTTTCGTGCAATTTATATCCAACCTCACCTTCTTTTGTCATTTGCCTCCTCTTTCTTAAAACACATTATTTGAAGGTGTTTAACAAAGTGTACACTTGGTTCCCGTTCCCGGTTCCCGAAAGTTCACTACGTGTCGCGGTCTTTCACCACGCAACGCGGTTCAGACTTCCTCAATTAATTACGTTCATCACTGCTATTATCTCTTTGCTATGCTTGCTTTCACTATGAGGCATTTTAGTGTAGGGGTTAGTGAGTTTGTCTGTGAGTAGCTCGGTGAGATTTCGGATACGCTGTGATGAGAATTTTTGCCAAATTTTATTTTTATATCAGAAAATTATTTTTAGATTAAAAAAACGCTTAGGCTTAGGAAGAAGTTGGCACTAATCTACTTTAGCCGTCCATAGATTTTTTCTCAGAAAGAGATTTTATTCATGAAAACTCCCTTCCCCCCCCCTTTCTCCTTAGGGCCCCCTTCCTTCTCCCCCCTCCCCCCTCCTAGGGCCCCTACCCCCCCTTTGCTTAGGTAGGGCCCTCTTCCTCCCCCTTCCCCTTTTAGGGCCCCCCTCCCTTCCCTGCTTAGGTAAACCCCCCTCCCCCCTTTCCTTTCCCCAAAAATTATGAAGATTATTCAACAAAAAAAAGGTAAAGAAAGGAAAGAGAAAAAAAGAAAGAGAAAAAAATATAAAAAGAGAAAGAAAAAAGAATACTAATTAATTGAGCCAGGCCATTTTTAAGTTGAGGCCGTGTATTAGGGGAGCAGTTTTAGGCGAACCAACGCACAGACGACCACTTTCGATAGACTAGGCCAGCCCGCAAAATTTTGATAAGGATGCGCAGGCACGCACGCGAGACGCAGTCGCGCACGTAAGACGCACTCTGGTACTCTTTCGAGGGTGAGAGAATTCATGTCAATTCATGTATGCTCTACTCGCCTGCACTCTCTCTGGTTAGTGTGTTCTCTCTCTTTTTCTCTCTGTCTAGCTGGTCAGTGTTGTCTCTCGCTCTCTTTATCTCTGTCTAACTCACTACGCTTAAAGTTACATTATGGTTCCCTCCTACGTCGTTTCTCTCCTTCGTCGTACACCATAACTTATGTTTGACCCCTTGTCAGGCAGGTGACTCTTTATTCGGACGTAGCAACATTAAGGCCTCAGCCAATGCAGGTGACTCTTTATTCGGACGTAGCAACATTAAGGCCTCAGCCAATGCCAATCATAAACGCAACAACAATCATAACAGCAATACAGCAATAGAGTAATACAATACAGCAACACAATATCATAACAGCAACAGCAATAATGCCAATCATAAACGCAATCCTAAACAATCATAAACAAAACCAACTCAGCCAAATTATTTCTCTACCCATTCGTCATTCACTTCCCGTCGATACCCTGTTTAACAAGATAGAGAACACTGAATACCTGACACCTTGTTTTGGCGAACAGTGCTTATACATAGCGATTGAACCAACATCAGAAAAAAACACAATTTCTATATTCCTTTAAATTTCCAGTACCCCTCCCTGTGATCTGAACGTATCCTCAATATAGGGTGCCATACCTTCCCGGGATTTCCATCTCCCCCTCCTTTGAACTTGCTCTTGTGTGGCGCTTTCTTCGATGCTGGCCGTTGCTCCACCTCCCCTCAGTGAATGAGACGTGAACTGCCTCACTCCTGAAAAAAAAGCTAACGCTTCTGAACCCCGCAGTAACGCCGAGAATGCCAATGCCACGTAGACCCCAATTCTTACATCTTCCAGATCCGCATTTTCTCTCGTTCCCCACTCCAACACCTTCTCGACCTCTTCCCTTGATGCCTTGCTATGGTGTTCAACCGGCTTCGCTCTACCCGCCGCATTTTTTACCGCCCTAACAATGTCTCCGAACTCCCCTTCCATTGGGTTACGACCCGCGCTGAACGCGAAAGCCGCGATGCTCCCTGCGATTGAGGAGGCTGCTCTTCCTTTAGCTACCTTGTCTACCACGAAGAGACAAAGCGACAGGTCCGCTTCTTCTTCTAAACCTAGCTCCTTCGCAAAGTGTCTCCTTGCGCTCTCTACCGCCTCATATGTTCCCAAGGTACTTGGGGCTACTGCCGCTCGGCATATGGAAAGAAGCGCCTGGGCCAGATCTTCCCTATCCGCTGCTCGCAGAACCCCCATTGTCCTCACAATCACCTCCTTCTTGTTCCCTGTATCAAAAAATCATTTCGCTTTATTTATTTTTTTTTTTTTTAAAGGGTGGGTGGGGGGGGGAACACCGTCTTCCTGCTACGCCCTCAAAGTCTAGAATGATGAAATTTTCCCCAAATTTCATATTGCGGCCAGCTCTCTACTGCGTCCCGTCAGTGTTCCAACATTCAATGTGACGAGGCGAATTTGGGCTGTACGCCGCGCAGACATACCCCGCCCATGGGTAGCTGCCTGTCCTCGCATATTTGACGGTCCTAGCGGACAAGGTAAGACTGCGTCGCTTCCGGGGGGACGCCCTAGCTTTGGTGATATATCTTTAAGAACTTGAAGCCATGGTTTACAACAAGGGTATTCATGCGATCGGCCTGTTGAGTGGATGGTCAATCCAGCCTGGCATCGCGGAACGTGTTTGTCGGGAGTTCCTGCTAATCCTTGACCGTAGAAAAGCAGAAGATTAATCGAAAAGACGCCTCGACTCGTGTGGCCTGGACTAACCCCTCTCCGCCTGGCCATCTGGCGGATAGAACCACTGCCGGAAGTGGACTCGTCCAAAGGGGGCCCAATTTTAGCCTCACTCAGAACGTCGTGATTCCGGCAATCACGAAAGTAGGGCTGAGTGAGTTTACATTTTCCCACCGACTTTGAGGTATTGGGGCTAGGGAAGGTAGAGAGAGAAAGGGTAAGAATAAGAAAAAGTGGATGAGAGAGTAACATTGGCAGAGAGCGATGTAGAGAGAGGGAAAGAGAGAGACAGAGGAAAAGAGCGAGTCAGAGAGAAATGGGAAAGAGCGGATGCGTCTGCGTCTCGAGTGCGTCTCGCGTGCGTGCCTGCGCATCCTAATCAAAATTTTGTGGGCTGGCCTTGTCTATCGAAAGTGGTCGTCTGACGGGGGTGCGCCTACCAGAGGTTCAATGGCCGGTAGGCGGGTGACTAAAGTGAAAAAGAGCCCTTTACTTAAACTGCTTCGGCTATCACAAAGGCTATGCGATCCGCATTGCGCCCCAGTTCTCAATCTTTAAAAGTTGATAGGGAGAGAGATCCCCATACCGAGAGAGCGAGGAAAGAATCGAGAGTGAGAGAACGAGAACGAGAGAAAGAGGGAGGCAATTTTTATCTACCTCTCGCGCGCTCTTTCATGTAAGGGGTTTCCTTCGTCTCCAACTCAGTTGCATTTCGTTGAGCTCCCCCTTAAGTCGGCTGTTCTCTACCCATTCATCTCTTCGGCTGACTGAGCGCTGTGGCTGCTGCCTTTTGGGCGCGCCTCATACTGCCATAGCGCTGTGGCCGCTGCCTTCTGGGCGCGCCACATGCTGCGATAGCGCAGTGCTTGCAGCCATTGTGCGCAACACTTGCTGCTTCAAAAAAAGAGCGCGAATCTCTTGCTGCCCATGGGGCGCAGTTTTTCTCTGCTGCTAAACCGAGTTCCGTTCGAATTATGCACCAGTACAATATGTCACTACTAGACTCGGTGCCTAATCGATATTTCACACGCCACATGGCATTGTGAAAGCTATCAATCAGGCACAGTTCGCAATCAGTGCGTGTACTGTGAAATAGTACACGCAATGACAGCGTCACTTGATCAGCTATCTATATGATACTAAAGTTGTGCGTTTTACCGCAATACCGATATAATTTTTCGTATCCCTCCAATCCAGGCTAAAATATGACTAAT
The DNA here is from genome assembly GCA_964056735.1 of Allodiplogaster pararmata. NCBI lineage: Eukaryota > Metazoa > Nematoda > Chromadorea > Rhabditida > Diplogasteridae > Allodiplogaster > Allodiplogaster pararmata. The sequence goes on from CAXKTG010000174.1 coordinate 31,133, forward strand.
ATTTTGTTATTTTAGCATGCGCTCGGATGAAGAGGAAGGTGCCCTACTGGGACTCGGTGAAGCCAATAAAGGAGCAGACACGTTCATGTCGTCCTCATCAGGTTCGTCCACAAGCAGTGACGAGCGGACGACCCACAAAAAGCGGCGCAAGAAGCGACAAAGGCGATCATGCCCGTCGTCTTCAGACAGCTCCAGGTCATCTCGACGATTGCCAGAGGCGGCAAAGAGCATAGAAAGGACATCTGAACTGAAGGCTCGCTACAAGATACCACAACATTCGAATTCGCGGGTGCAGCCGATACCATTCCCCCTGCACCAACACTGCAGGAGAAGCGTCAGAGGAAGAGAGTTCGCATCTCCGAGCGGGCACTCAGTACCTTCGAGCTTCATGCAAAGGGAAAGTTCCTCGAGCGCGAAGAACGATCGGCATTCATTAAGAAGATGCCTCTTCCAGCGTCGAAACTGGCCATGTTTCTTTCCAGAGACGGACGACTCCGTAGGAGTTATAAAGTTTGCGAAGTGCCACATCAGCGAAAGCTCACTGGCGGCGACACAAGAGGTCACCACTACGGCGTTAGCGGGGCTAGCCTTCGCTTTCGATGAATGCATCTCTGGCCGCGTCTCAGAGAATTCCGAGACGGCGACCGGGTACATATCCGCTGCTATGCATCTTCTAAGCGTATGCATCCAGTATCTAACCGCATTCCGGAGAGAGGGCATACTAAGGTCTGTGGGTGTCGAGCCACGAAAGTCGATGCCGACATTCAGGACAGCTCCGATATCTTCGACTAAAACCGTGAGTCGTTGTCGAGAGCCAGTTCTGCCCATCTTTTGGCGAGGGACTTCAGAAGGAAGTTATTACCGCAGCACAGCCAGACGACTTCTCCAAGTCGCTCAACACACTGTGTCAACACAAGTCAACACACCAGCGCAAACCTGAGAAGCCACTCTTGAAAAGGTGCGTTGTTGATACACTTTCGGATGAGATAGAACTTTCCGGGGTGGGTGGGATCCGCCTTAGAGTAGAAAAGTGGGAAGCACTCTCTAGAGACACCTGGATAAAAGAAACCGTACAGGGTTATAAGATACTTTTATACACACACCCACCTCTAACTATTCCTATTCATAAAAGGCAAGATAGTAGTCCCGAGATCGACAGAGAGGTGGATAGCTTGCTCGAGAAAGGCGCAATTAGCGCCATTCCGTGGGACTCAAGGGTTTGGTTGTCTTCCATATTTCTGGTACCTAAGAAGGACGGAAGGCAGAGACCGGTCATAAATCTGAAACCTTTGAATTTTTTGTCGAAAATGTTCATTTCAAAATGGAACAGTTTCTCTTTACCCGAAACCTGATTAGGGGGGGGGGGGGTTCATGATAAAGATAGACATGACCGACGCATACTTCGCCGTTCCCATCCATGAGGACTCGCATAAGTTTCTCGCTTTTCAACACAGAGAGACACTCTATAAGTTTCGCGCTCTCCCGTTTGGTCTGTCAACTGCTCCATACGTGTACACACGCCTGTTTCGGCCCGTTGCAGAGAAGCTACGAAAATACGGCATCCGCATGCTAGTCTACATAGATGACTTGATTTTCTTCGGTGATACCTCAGAAGATCTCGACAGCGTCAGGAAGTGTGCCACAGATCTGCTTGTTTCTTTAGGTCTAACAGTAATTATGAGAAGTCTTGTTTTCCTCCGAGCCAGGTCGTATAATTTCTAGTCATAGAAAAAGATACACGCAGCATGCTCTTCCGTGTCCCAATCAAAAAGATTGCGACGATAAGATGCATGGCGCTCGGCCTTCTCAAAACGCAAAACAGCACCATACGTCAATTGGCTAGCTTCACGGGATTGTGTCAGTCGATAGGTGTAGCCTACGAATACAGTAGATTCAAATCACGAGCTACACAGAGGCTGATTAACGACTCGATGATTACCCAGGCAAAGGACCCCTTTGCGAGAATCATAAGTTTGTCGCAGGATTGTAAAGAGGAGTTACTATGGTGGTCCAAGAATAGATTCCTAATTCTTTACTGAGAGAATAACCTACCCCCCTGTTTCACTCGTCATCCAATCTGATGCATCGAATGAAGGATGGGGAGCGGTCTGTAACAATCGTCGCACTGGAGGCAGATGGTCTATCCAAGAGAGTTCACTGCATATTAATGTCATAGAACTAACTGCTGCGATGTTCGCTCTCTCATGTTTTGCAAATGGGATAAAAAAACACGACAATCCAGCTAGAGCTAGATAACACTACAGCGGTTTGGTTTATGAATAAGAGAGGAGGCGTAAGTAGCACGGCTCTTAACAAGGTTGCGCAGCAAGTCAGGGACTGGGCTATGAATCGTAATGTGCACCTCTCTGCTACGTATAGACCAGGCTCTGAGAATGTAGAAGCAGATTACGAGTCGCGAACTTTCTCGGACCATTATGAATGGTCCCTGGAAGACAGATAGTTTACATTCTATGGGAAAGATGGGGTGAGCCTTCCATAGACCTGTTTGCCACTCGTCATAACACGAAGTGTAGGGAGTTTTCTCTTTCCGCCCAGACCCGAATGCGAAGGCGTGCGACGCCTTCAGGCAAGCATGGTCGGACCT
>CAXKTG010000175.1:0-27229 GCA_964056735.1 Allodiplogaster pararmata
TCCAAATAAAAAAAATATTAATCGCTTACTAGATGGAATACGCTCGCGAGTTAAAATTGATTCATAGTGAGAAGTACCCATCGGTTTTTAGTGAACACCAAGTGTTTCTAATAATTATAGTTTTGGTTAGTTTTTCTTTTCGGGGATCAGTGAGTTCTACGAATCAATGCCTTTCTGGTCTCCAATTCGTTTCAGATAATCCCTACCTTGCCGGCTTTTTGCAGCAGAACCTCCGTAACTCTTCAAAGATTCAAGGCCTGCTCTGAGAGCCGGCTTTTTGCAGCAGAACCTCCGTAACTCTTCAAGGATTCAAGGCCTGCTCTGAGAGCCGGCTTTTTGCAGCAGAACCTCCGTAACTCTTCAAAGATTCAAGGCCTGCTCTGAGAGCCGGCTTTTTGCAGCAGAACCTCCGTAACTCTTCAAAGATTCAAGGCCTACTCTGAGAGCCGGCTTTTTGCAGCAGAACCTCCGTAACTCTTCAAAGATTTAAGGCCTGCTCTGAGAGCTTTCCAGGGAAAGTATTCAGAAACCCAATTTTTCTAAAATGTCAATCATTCCTGCTATCTGCATTTAAAAGTTGCATGCTTATTTGTTTAGTTGGCAAGATTTTTTCGCACTGAAACTTCAAATGTGTAGCAGGTAACTGTTAGGTAATATCTTTTTTTAACTCTTATTGTGATGAATTTTGGTTTGGGAATTTTCTTCTAGCAAGCAACATTGAAGACTATTGGAAACCCCCCAAAGTAACCGGCCTTTCTTTCTAAATTTTCAGTGGTGTTTTCTGAAAAAGACATGAATGTCAACCCATTAACAATAGTTCCTACATGAAAAGCCCGACACCTCTTATGCGAAGTCCTCCAGCCATGCCGGACAACCATTAACCTGTTAGCTTGTCTAAAATCGAATACATTCTCAACTTAATTAGAAAGTCTGAGTGTTAGACTTGAAAACAGACTAGTCGTTTTGAAACTTGTGCGTCGCTTCAACCAAATGTCTTAAAAAATTAAAACTAAATGTTTGTAAGGATTTGAGAGTAAGGTCTTAGATTTGAGAGTAAGGTCTCTAATTTGAGAGTAAGGTCTAAGATTTGAGAGTAAGTTCTCTAATCTGAGAGTAAGGTCTTAGATTTGAGAGTAAGGTCTCTAATTTGAGAGTAAGGTCTTAGATTTGAGAGTAAGTTCTCTAATCTGAGAGTAAGGTCTAAGATTTGAGAGTAAGGTCTCTAATTTGAGAGTAAGGTCTAAGATTTGAGAGTAAGGTCACCAAAGTGAAAAATTCGAGTAATAATGAAAGTATCGTTCGCGAATTCACTTCAGCCGGGAATACGCCTTCCCGGAAGATTTGAATCCGAATCCGAAAAAATAGAGCGAATACAAAATGTTATAATAAAGGATATTATGTGCATTCAAGTACGGAATTGGATGAAAATTGTAATGTGAAATTTTAAAAGGGGAAAAAAAGAGCTGAATGAGAAGAAAATTGCACGAATGAACAAATATAAGCAGAAATAAGCGATTGAGTCTAGCGAAAGAATACACATAAAAAAGGTCAACTTGGTGATGTAAGCACATCCAAAAGGTAGAAAACGGAGATACATCCGAAAACTGGGAAACGATAATCAATGGGTATTGGAATCGAGAAGATTTCCACAAATGGCAATGCATTGATTTATGTTTGAGAAGTAGATAGGGACAAAGAGTAGTAGATAGGGACAAAAAAGAGGAGTAGATAGGGACAAAGAGCTCCAAGTTCATATTCGGTAACTTGTGATGACATGCTTTAGAGGCCGCTCGCTTTTTTTCAAGAAGTTCCAAGCTTGCATTTCCTCCGAGTCAACTCTCACTCGGGCACTGTCATCGTTCCATTTTCTAAGTAACCGAATTCCTGCAACCGGAAAAGAATTCAATAAGTAAACATAAATACAAAAAAAAGAAAGTTTACAACTGATATCCTCGCATTCTATCCTTTTGTGATGAAGTTTCTATCCCTCAATTCTATCTGTCTTTCTTTTTCCTTTTCACACACACTGATTTCGTTGCGGCAAATCACATATGGATAAATGAATTTTGAGTATATGAACTATCAACCAATTGAGTTCTTATTGATACTAGACCGCTATTCAGAAGACCCGAAAATAAAAAAAAAATTTAGATGTAACCTACCAACCAGTTTGTGGGGAGTTCGATTGCCATCGCAGCTGATAAGTTTTCGGATATTCTGCAAAAAAAAAACAATGTCCAAAAAAAAGTAATAAATTTGTAGATTCTCCTGAATATTTACTCCAAATTTTTAAGGAAAATCACAGTTTCTATGATTCTTCATTAATTTTTCACGTTTTTTTAAAGAAAGTATAAAAGAGGCCATGAAATAGAATTTTTTCCAACTTCTCGCGAATTTTTTCCAACTTCTCGCATTTTTTTCTGATTGAAGCATTCATGGAAAAGTTTTCAGCTAACCTACAAAGGTCATTTGAAAGACCAAAGAGGCCGCACGGGACTGGGCAATAGTCAAGAGTTTCAACTCAACTGAAAATACTTGTTTTTTGATCGAATAAAAGCTAGATTTTTTTATACAAAAAACCTAAAAGGTTGATTGGTTCAAGTAAGCAAACCGGGGAACCAAACTTCTGATTTAATTAGCGCCTAAGACTATGACTAAAATGCTTTTTAAGTCCAATTACTACCTTCATTCTATCACAGCCTAGGCTCATGTAACTGTCGGTAATTTCCGGAAAGCGTGATGCCAAGAATCTTGATTCATGAAACGCACTACTCGCACCACACACAAAACTAGTGATTTGTGTTTGACCACACTTTCTGCTCACAAAATTTCTTTCTGAAATTTCAAAAAATTGTGTTCCCCTCTCCATGGCCCCCTCCCCCTGCCGGGTTGCGTTCAAACGATGACTGAGTTCTTAGTTTTAACACCAATACATATAACTAGGGCTGCTCGGGTCGTTCGGAACTATGATGCATTATGTCTCCGAAGTGCAGATAAAGAAGCGTTTCAATGAAACTAACTTGCCTATCATAAAAGAAGACATCCAACTGTTCTAATCAGAAATTAACTGATCTTCCGCTCCTGTAAGAAAATCATTTATGTTCTAAAAATAACAACAACTTCTCAGTTATAAGATGTATTATGTTGAAACTTTTTCATTGAAAAGTTAGTCTACGGGACAAGTTCGAACATAACAACCATTTATTTTCTGTCCGAAAGGGCGAGCGCTTACCCAGCTTTATAAAATCAATACAATTATTGATTAATCAATATGCTTCATTGTTTTCTCTGTTATAATGTTGAAATTTCTTGAACATCGTTCTACTGTTCCCATATAAAATGTAGCATCATGACGATAACATGAGAAATAGGTTTTACAACGAACATTCACTCGTGTGTCGTCGAAATTGCTACCATTCAAGTGAAGAACAAGCAGTCTTCGACGAATGCAAAAATAGAAGTTTGATGAGAACGAAGTTTTCCCAGAACGTTCTTCTTATGAACTGGAAAAGTTGAAATTTTAAAAAAAAAGATAAAATAGACTTAAGAGTAGCTTTCTTTGGAAAATCAAAGAAAGAAAACTTAAAAAATTCCTTTCGATCCCAATTCTTTCGAGACGAAAAAAATTACCGTTTTTGAGCAAGTAATGAACTTCAACTTACCAGAAAACATTAAAGGACGTAATCAGCCCGCAGTTTCAGCAGCAAAAGGCTTATTACTGAAATTGTTGTTAAATTTCCCGCGAGTCATAAATGGGAGATTTTGAGATAGAGTAAAAGATACATGTTTTATTTCGTTTATAAGATAATTTATGAGCTGAAAACTCATCTCAGAGCAAATTATCTCAACTTCAATAACTTTATTTATTTCATTTTGTTTTCATTGATAGCGGAATTCAAATTTTTTTGTGAGAATTCATGCATAGAATATCAACAATCAACAAAACTGCAAGAAAAACAAATCGAGTGATGCAGCTAATCTAACTATACGAGTACAGTACTTACTAAAAATGAGTTGGGCGAGAAAAGAATAAAAAAATATTTCGAATGCGTTCATACATTGTTCCAACAAAAAAAGTGGAAAGCATATAACACATGGAATAAACTTTCCAAACACATGAATAACACAAAAAGGTTTTTTGTAATGAACCATATAAAAAGAGTTATGAACAACATGTTGAAGTTTGAAGTTTCATTACGCAAAGTATTTTGAAAAATCACGTGTAAAAGCATAAGTCATAGGGAAGATAGAGGGTTTCTGGGGCATAGGGGAGAACAGGAATTCAGGGGTTCAGGGGTGTTCTCCGATGGGAATTCTTACGGGAGGATTCGAGTTTGGAAATCGAGAATGGAAAGAATAATTGCATACCAGCCGCTCAGAACGACGCAAAAGGAAAAATTACGAGAAGTCTATCAACAATCAACAAAACTGCGAGTAAAACAAATTGCTTGATGCAGCTAATCTAACTATACGAGTACAGTACTCACTAAAAAATGAGCTGTGCGAGAGAATAACAAACTCTATTTCGAAAGCGTTCATACTATGTTCAAAAAAGTTGAAAGCACATAACACATGGAATAAACATTTCAAACACATGAATAACACAAAAAAAGGTTTTATAAATGAACCTTATGAAATAGAGTTATCAACAACGTGAGAATTTTGTTGCTAACCTCACTAAAATATGTGTTGAAAGAGTTCGGGGCGTACCGATTCTCTTTCAAGAAATCAAAAACCTTGATAACTAGAAAACTTCGCACAAGTTCTTTGACAACTTTTCTGATTTCTTGTCTGGCATCACTTAATTTATCGGTTCCGACTTTGACTTGCTAAAGGAAACGGTGGTCAAGTGGAGCTGTTTGGTTCTTCTATTGATCCTTTTCGTGTTATAATCAAACTTATTCACTGAAACTTTTGTTAAGAATTTTTTTCAAACATAAAACTGCATTCACCATTATAAAGGGCTTCTGTGTTGGTTGCTAGCAGAAACAAAAACCCAATTTACTGAGAATCCATTTCTTCATTAAATCAAAAAATTGTATAATTTTTATTATAACTCTAAATGTGTTCTCTTATCGCAATCGATTGTTTCTGTTCTCAACGCTCACATAATGAACTCTCTTTTTCTTTTATAAAAAGAGCATCATGATGTATGCAGCGGATTTTAACTTTTAAACCCACTTCTGCGAACAAACTTTAATTCTCCATACTTCAGAATTACTAAAAAAACACTTCACTCGTTACTACATCTTTCATGTGATCTAAGTGAGCTTTGAGCGTGACGAACCATTGAATGAACATAATTTGTTAATCTGAAAACTTAAGAAGCACTGTTGAAATAAATGGCTTCCAAGAAGTAAAACAATGAAGTCTGAAGTCCTCTCTCACTTTTGATCTGGAATAGAGGGAAAGGGGATCAAGTCCTAAGCCCTTTCGGAGATACACATGGAGAGAGGGTATGAAGTCCTCTCTTACTCTTCATCTGGAATGAAGGGAGAGGGGATCAAGTCCTCAGCCTTTTTCGATCATACACATAGAGAGAGGGTCTGAAGTCCTCTCTCACTCTTGGTGTGGAATATAGGGAGAGGGGATGAAGTCCTCTGCCCTTTTCAGAGATGCACATGCAGAAAGGGTAAGAATGCGTCTCTCACTTATGATATCTAAATTAGGGAGAGGGGATCAAGTCCTCTGCCCTTTTCGGACATACACTTGAAGAGAGGGTATGGAGTCCTCTCTCAATCTGGAATATAGGAAGAGAGGATCGAGTCCTCAGCGCTTTTCGGAGATACACATGGAGAGAGGGTATGAAGTCCTCTCTCACGCTTGATCAGGAATATAGGGAGACGGGATCAAGTCATCAGCCTTTTTCGGAGATACACATGGAGAGAGGGTATGAAGTCCTCTCTCACTCTTGAACTGAAATATTTGGAGGGGATCAAGTCCTCTGCCCTTTTCGGAGACGCGCATGGAGAGAGGGCCTGAAGTCCTCTCACTCTTGATCTGGAATATAGGGAGAGGGGATCAAGTCCACAGCCCTTTTCGGAGATACACATGGAGAGAGGGTCTGAAGTCCTCTCTCACTCTTGATCTGAAATATAGGGAGAGGGGATCAAGTCCTTTGCACTTTTCGGAGACGCGCATGGAGAGAGGGTATGAAGTCCTCTCTCACTCTTGATCTGAAATAAAGGGAGAGGGGATGAAGTCCTCAGCCCTTTTCGAAGATACACATTGAGAGAGGGTATGAAGTCCTCTCTCACTCTTGATCTGGAATATAGGGAGAGGGGATCAAGTCCTCAACCTTTCTCGGAGATACACATAGAGAGAGGGTCTGAAGTCCTCTCTCACTCTTGATGGGAAATATAGGGAGAGGAGATGAAGTCCTCTGCCCTTTTCAGAGATGCACATGGAGAAAGGGTATGAATGCCTCTCTCACTTATGAAATCTAAAATAGGGAGAGGGGATCAAGTCCACAGCCCTTTTCGGAGATACACATGGAGAGAGGGTCTGAAGTCCTCTCTCACTCTTGATCTGAAATATAGGGAGAGGGGATCAAGTCCTCTGCACTTTTCGGAGACGCGCATGGAGAGAGGGTATGAAGTCCTCTCTCACTCTTGATCTGGAATATAGGGAGAGGGGATCAAGTCCTCAACCTTTCTCGGAGATACACATAGAGAGAGGGTCTGAAGTCCTCTCTCACTCTTGAACTAGAATATAGGGAGAGGGGATCAAGTCCTCTGCCCTTTTCAGAGATGCACATGGAGAAAGGGTATGAATGCCTCTCTCACTTATGATATCTAAAATATGGAGAGGGGATCAAGTCCTCAGCCCTTTACGGAGATACACATGGAGAGAGGGTCTGAAGACCTCTCTCACTCTTGATCTGAAATAAAGGGAGAGGGGATGAAGTCCTCAGCCCTTTTCGAAGATACACATGGAGAGAGGGTATGAAGTCCTCTCTCACTCTTGATCTGGAATATAGGGAGAGGGGATCAAGTCTTCTGCCCTTTTCGGAGACGGGCATAAGAGAGGGTATGAAGTCCTCTCTCACTCTTGATCTGGAATATAGGGAGAGGGGATCAAGTCCTCAACCTTTCTCGGAGATACACATAGAGAGAGGGTCTGAAGTCCTCTCTCACTCTTGATGGGAAATATAGGGAGAGGAGATGAAGTCCTCTGCCCTTTTCAGAGATGCACATGGAGAAAGGGTATGAATGCCTCTCTCACTTATGAAATCTAAAATAGGGAGAGGGGATCAAGTCCTCTGCCCTTTTCGGAGACGCGCATGGAGAAAGGGTCTGAAGTCCTCTCTCCCTCTTGATCTGGAATATAGGGAGAGGGGATCAAGTCCTCTGCACTTTTCGGAGACGCGCATGGAGAGAGGGTATGAAGTCCTCTCTCACTCTTGATCTGGAATATAGGGAGAGGGGATCAAGTCCTCAACCTTTCTCGGAGATACACATAGAGAGAGGGTCTGAAGTCCTCTCTCACTCTTGATGGGAAATATAGGGAGAGGAGATGAAGTCCTCTGCCCTTTTCAGAGATGCACATGGAGAAAGGGTATGAATGCGTCTCTCACTTATGATATCTAAGTTAGGGAGAGGGGATCAAGTCCTCTGCCCTTTTCGGACATACACTTGAAGAGAGGGTATGGAGTCCTCTCTCGATCTGGAATATAGGAAGAGAGGATCGAGTCCTCAGCGCTTTTCGGAGATACACATGGAGAGAGGGTATGAAGTCCTCTCTCACGCTTGATCAGGAATATAGGGAGACGGGATCAAGTCATCAGCCTTTTTCGGAGATACACATGGAAAGAGGGTATGAAGTCCTCTCTCACTCTTGAACTGAAATATTTGGAGGGGATCAAGTCCTCTGCCCTTTTCGGAGACGCGCATGGAGAGAGGGCCTGAAGTCCTCTCACTCTTGATCTGGAATATAGGGAGAGGGGATCAAGTCCACAGCCCTTTTCGGAGATACACATGGAGAGAGGGTCTGAAGTCCTCTCTCACTCTTGATCTGAAATATAGGGAGAGGGGATCAAGTCCTTTGCACTTTTCGGAGACGCGCATGGAGAGAGGGTATGAAGTCCTCTCTCACTCTTGATCTGGAATATAGGGAGAGGGGATCAAGTCCTCAACCTTTCTCGGAGATACACATAGAGAGAGGGTCTGAAGTCCTCTCTCACTCTTGAACTAGAATATAGGGAGAGGGGATCAAGTCCTCTGCCCTTTTCAGAGATGCACATGGAGAAAGGGTATGAATGCCTCTCTCACTTATGATATCTAAAATATGGAGAGGGGATCAAGTCCTCAGCCCTTTACGGAGATACACATGGAGAGAGGGTCTGAAGACCTCTCTCACTCTTGATCTGAAATAAAGGGAGAGGGGATGAAGTCCTCAGCCCTTTTCGAAGATACACATTGAGAGAGGGTATGAAGTCCTCTCTCACTCTTGATCTGGAATATAGGGAGAGGGGATCAAGTCCTCTGCCCTTTTCGGAGACGGGCATGGAGAGAGGGTATGAAGTCCTCTCTCACTCTTGATCTGGAATATAGGGAGAGGGGATCAAGTCCTCAACCTTTCTCGGAGATACACATAGAGAGAGGGTCTGAAGTCCTCTCTCACTCCTGATGGGAAATATAGGGAGAGGAGATGAAGTCCTCTGCCCTTTTCAGAGATGCACATGGAGAAAGGGTATGAATGCCTCTCTCACTTATGAAATCTAAAATAGGGAGAGGGGATCAAGTCCACAGCCCTTTTCGGAGATACACATGGAGAGAGGGTCTGAAGTCCTCTCTCACTATTGATCTGAAATATAGGGAGAGGGGATCAAGTCCTCTGCACTTTTCGGAGACGCGCATGGAGAGAGGGTATGAAGTCCTCTCTCACTCTTGATCTGGAATATAGGGAGAGGGGATCAAGTCCTCAACCTCTCTCGGAGATACACATAGAGAGAGGGTCTGAAGTCCTCTCTCACTCTTGAACTAGAATATAGGGAGAGGGGATCAAGTCCTCTGCCCTTTTCAGAGATGCACATGGAGAAAGGGTATGAATGCCTCTCTCACTTATGATATCTAAAATATGGAGAGGGGATCAAGTCCTCAGCCCTTTACGGAGATACACATGGAGAGAGGGTCTGAAGACCTCTCTCACTCTTGATCTGAAATAAAGGGAGAGGGGATGAAGTCCTCAGCCCTTTTCGAAGATACACATGGAGAGAGGGTATGAAGTCCTCTCTCACTCTTGATCTGGAATATAGGGAGAGGGGATCAAGTCTTCTGCCCTTTTCGGAGACGGGCATAAGAGAGGGTATGAAGTCCTCTCTCACTCTTGATCTGGAATATAGGGAGAGGGGATCAAGTCCTCAACCTTTCTCGGAGATACACATAGAGAGAGGGTCTGAAGTCCTCTCTCACTCTTGATGGGAAATATAGGGAGAGGAGATGAAGTCCTCTGCCCTTTTCAGAGATGCACATGGAGAAAGGGTATGAATGCCTCTCTCACTTATGAAATCTAAAATAGGGAGAGGGGATCGAGTCCTCTGCCCTTTTCGGAGACGCGCATGGAGAAAGGGTCTGAAGTCCTCTCTCCCTCTTGATCTGGAATATAGGGAGAGGGGATCAAGTCCTCTGCACTTTTCGGAGACGCGCATGGAGAGAGGGTATGAAGTCCTCTCTCACTCTTGATCTGGAATATAGGGAGAGGGGATCAAGTCCTCAACCTTTCTCGGAGATACACATAGAGAGAGGGTCTGAAGTCCTCTCTCACTCTTGATGGGAAATATAGGGAGAGGAGATGAAGTCCTCTGCCCTTTTCAGAGATGCACATGGAGAAAGGGTATGAATGCCTCTCTCACTTATGATATCTAAAATATGGAGAGGGGATCAAGTCTTCTGCCCTTTTCGGAGACGGGCATGGAGAGAGGGTATGAAGTCCTCTCTCACTATTGATCTGAAATATAGGGAGAGGGGATCAAGTCCTCAACCTTTCTCGGAGATACACATAGAGAGAGGGTCTGAAGTCCTCTCTCACTCTTGAACTAGAATATAGGGAGAGGGGATCAAGTCCTCTGCCCTTTTCAGAGATGCACATGGAGAAAGGGTATGAATGCCTCTCTCACTTATGATATCTAAAATATGGAGAGGGGATCAAGTCCTCAGCCCTTTACGGAGATACACATGGAGAGAGGGTCTGAAGACCTCTCTCACTCTTGATCTGAATTAAAGGGAGAGGGGATGAAGTCCTCAGCCCTTTTCGAAGATACACATGGAGAGAGGGTATGAAGTCCTCTCTCACTCTTGATCTGGAATATAGGGAGAGGGGATCAAGTCTTCTGCCCTTTTCGGAGACGGGCATGAGAGAGGGTATGAAGTCCTCTCTCACTCTTGATCTGGAATATAGGGAGAGGGGATCAAGTCCTCAACCTTTCTCGGAGATACACATAGAGAGAGGGTCTGAAGTCCTCTCTCACTCTTGATGGGAAATATAGGGAGAGGAGATGAAGTCCTCTGCCCTTTTCAGAGATGCACATGGAGAAAGGGTATGAATGCCTCTCTCACTTATGAAAACTAAAATAGGGAGAGGGGATCAAGTCCTCTGCCCTTTTCGGAGACGCGCATGGAGAAAGGGTCTGAAGTCCTCTCTCCCTCTTGATCTGGAATATAGGGAGAGGGGATCAAGTCCTCTGCACTTTTCGGAAACGCGCATGGAGAGAGGGTATGAAGTCCTCTCTCACTCTTGATCTGGAATATAGGGAGAGGGGATCAAGTCCTCAACCTTTCTCGGAGATACACATAGAGAGAGGGTCTGAAGTCCTCTCTCACTCTTGATGGGAAATATAGGGAGAGGAGATGAAGTCCTCTGCCCTTTTCAGAGATGCACATGGAGAAAGGGTATGAATGCCTCTCTCACTTATGATATCTAAAATATGGAGAGGGGATCAAGTCTTCTGCCCTTTTCGGAGACGGGCATGGAGAGAGGGTATGAAGTCCTCTCTCACTCTTGATCTGGAATATAGGGAGAGGGGATCAAGTCCTCAACCTTTCTCGGAGATACACATAGAGAGGGTCTGAAGTCCTCTCTCACTCTTGATGGGAAATATAGGGAGAGGAGATGAAGTCCTCTGCCCTTTTCAGAGATGCACATAGAGAAAGGGTATGAATGCCTCTCTCACTTATGAAATCTAAAATAGGGAGAGGGGATCAAGTCCACAGCCCTTTTCGGAGATACACATGGAGAGAGGGTCTGAAGTCCTCTGTCACTCTTGATCTGAAATATAGGGAGAGGGGATCAAGTCCTCTGCACTTTTCGGAGACGCGCATGGAGAGAGGGTATGAAGTCCTCTCTCACTCTTGATCTGGAATATAGGGAGAGGGGATCAAGTCCTCAACCTTTCTCGGAGATACACATAGAGAGAGGGTCTGAAGTCCTCTCTCACTCTTGAACTAGAATATAGGGAGAGGGGATCAAGTCCTCTGCCCTTTTCAGAGATGCACATGGAGAAAGGGTATGAATGCCTCTCTCACTTATGATATCTAAAATATGGAGAGGGGATCAAGTCCTCAGCCCTTTACGGAGATACACATGGAGAGAGGGTCTGAAGACCTCTCTCACTCTTGATCTGAATTAAAGGGAGAGGGGATGAAGTCCTCAGCCCTTTTCGAAGATACACATGGAGAGAGGGTATGAAGTCCTCTCTCACTCTTGATCTGGAATATAGGGAGAGGGGATCAAGTCTTCTGCCCTTTTCGGAGACGGGCATGAGAGAGGGTATGAAGTCCTCTCTCACTCTTGATCTGGAATATAGGGAGAGGGGATCAAGTCCTCAACCTTTCTCGGAGATACACATAGAGAGAGGGTCTGAAGTCCTCTCTCACTCTTGATGGGAAATATAGGGAGAGGAGATGAAGTCCTCTGCCCTTTTCAGAGATGCACATGGAGAAAGGGTATGAATGCCTCTCTCACTTATGAAAACTAAAATAGGGAGAGGGGATCAAGTCCTCTGCCCTTTTCGGAGACGCGCATGGAGAAAGGGTCTGAAGTCCTCTCTCCCTCTTGATCTGGAATATAGGGAGAGGGGATCAAGTCCTCTGCACTTTTCGGAAACGCGCATGGAGAGAGGGTATGAAGTCCTCTCTCACTCTTGATCTGGAATATAGGGAGAGGGGATCAAGTCCTCAACCTTTCTCGGAGATACACATAGAGAGAGGGTCTGAAGTCCTCTCTCACTCTTGATGGGAAATATAGGGAGAGGAGATGAAGTCCTCTGCCCTTTTCAGAGATGCACATGGAGAAAGGGTATGAATGCCTCTCTCACTTATGATATCTAAAATATGGAGAGGGGATCAAGTCTTCTGCCCTTTTCGGAGACGGGCATGGAGAGAGGGTATGAAGTCCTCTCTCACTCTTGATCTGGAATATAGGGAGAGGGGATCAAGTCCTCAACCTTTCTCGGAGATACACATAGAGAGGGTCTGAAGTCCTCTCTCACTCTTGATGGGAAATATAGGGAGAGGAGATGAAGTCCTCTGCCCTTTTCAGAGATGCACATAGAGAAAGGGTATGAATGCCTCTCTCACTTATGAAATCTAAAATAGGGAGAGGGGATCAAGTCCACAGCCCTTTTCGGAGATACACATGGAGAGAGGGTCTGAAGTCCTCTCTCACTCTTGATCTGAAATATAGGGAGAGGGGATCAAGTCCTCTGCACTTTTCGGAGACGCGCATGGAGAGAGGGTATGAAGTCCTCTCTCACTCTTGATCTGGAATATAGGGAGAGGGGATCAAGTCCTCAACCTTTCTCGGAGATACACATAGAGAGAGGGTCTGAAGTCCTCTCTCACTCTTGAACTAGAATATAGGGAGAGGGGATCAAGTCCTCTGCCCTTTTCAGAGATGCACATGGAGAAAGGGTATGAATGCCTCTCTCACTTATGATATCTAAAATATGGAGAGGGGATCAAGTCCTCAGCCCTTTACGGAGATACACATGGAGAGAGGGTCTGAAGACCTCTCTCACTCTTGATCTGAAATAAAGGGAGAGGGGATGAAGTCCTCAGCCCTTTTCGAAGATACACATGGAGAGAGGGTATGAAGTCCTCTCTCACTCTTGATCTGGAATATAGGGAGAGGGGATCAAGTCTTCTGCCCTTTTCGGAGACGGGCATGGAGAGAGGGTATGAAGTCCTCTCTCACTCTTGATCTGGAATATAGGGAGAGGGGATCAAGTCCTCAACCTTTCTCGGAGATACACTTAGAGAGAGGGTCTGAAGTCCTCTCTCACCCTTGATGGGAAATATAGGGAGAGGAGATGAAGTCCTCTGCCCTTTTCAGAGATGCACATGGAGAAAGGGTATGAATGCCTCTCTCACTTATGAAATCTAAAATAGGGAGAGGGGATCAAGTCCTCTGCCCTTTTCGGAGACGCGCATGGAGAAAGGGTCTGAAGTCCTCTCTCCCTCTTGATCTGGAATATAGGGAGAGGGGATCAAGTCCTCTGCACTTTTCGGAGACGCGCATGGAGAGAGGGTATGAAGTCCTCTCTCACTCTTGATCTGGAATATAGGGAGAGGGGATCAAGTCCTCAACCTTTCTCGGAGATACACATAGAGAGAGGGTCTGAAGTCCTCTCTCACTCTTGAACTAGAATATAGGGAGAGGGGATCAAGTCCTCTGCCCTTTTCAGAGATGCACATGGAGAAAGGGTATGAATGCCTCTCTCACTTATGATATCTAAAATATGGAGAGGGGATCAAGTCCTCAGCCCTTTACGGAGATACACATGGAGAGAGGGTCTGAAGACCTCTCTCACTCTTGATCTGAAATAAAGGGAGAGGGGATGAAGTCCTCAGCCCTTTTCGAAGATACACATGGAGAGAGGGTATGAAGTCCTCTCTCACTCTTGATCTGGAAAATAGGGAGAGGGGATCAAGTCTTCTGCCCTTTTCGGAGACGGGCATAAGAGAGGGTATGAAGTCCTCTCTCACTCTTGATCTGGAATATAGGGAGAGGGGATCAAGTCCTCAACCTTTCTCGGAGATACACATAGAGAGAGGGTCTGAAGTCCTCTCTCACTCTTGATGGGAAATATAGGGAGAGGAGATGAAGTCCTCTGCCCTTTTCAGAGATGCACATGGAGAAAGGGTATGAATGCCTCTCTCACTTATGAAATCTAAAATAGGGAGAGGGGATCAAGTCCTCTGCCCTTTTCGGAGACGCGCATGGAGAAAGGGTCTGAAGTCCTCTCTCCCTCTTGATCTGGAATATAGGGAGAGGGGATCAAGTCCTCTGCACTTTTCGGAGACGCTCATGAAGAAAGGGTCTGAAGTCCTCTCTCACTCTTGATCTGGAATATAGGGAGAGGGGATCAAGTCCTCAACCTTTCTCGGAGATACACATAGAGAGAGGGTCTGAAGTCCTCTCTCACTCTTGATGGGAAATATAGGGAGAGGAGATGAAGTCCTCTGCCCTTTTCAGAGATGCACATGGAGAAAGGGTATGAATGCCTCTCTCACTTATGATATCTAAAATATGGAGAGGGGATCAAGTCTTCTGCCCTTTTCGGAGACGGGCATGGAGAGAGGGTATGAAGTCCTCTCTCACTCTTGATCTGGAATATAGGGAGAGGGGATCAAGTCCTCAACCTTTCTCGGAGATACACATACATAGAGAGGGTCTGAAGTCCTCTCTCACTCTTGATGGGAAATATAGGGAGAGGAGATGAAGTCCTCTGCCCTTTTCAGAGATGCACATAGAGAAAGGGTATGAATGCCTCTCTCACTTATGAAATCTAAAATAGGGAGAGGGGATCAAGTCCACAGCCCTTTTCGGAGATACACATGGAGAGAGGGTCTGAAGTCCTCTCTCACTCTTGATCTGAAATATAGGGAGAGGGGATCAAGTCCTCTGCACTTTTCGGAGACGCGCATGGAGAGAGGGTATGAAGTCCTCTCTCACTCTTGATCTGGAATATAGGGAGAAGGGATCAAGTCCTCAACCTTTCTCGGAGATACACATAGAGAGAGGGTCTGAAGTCCTCTCTCACTCTTGAACTAGAATATAGGGAGAGGGGATCAAGTCCTCTGCCCTTTTCAGAGATGCACATGGAGAAAGGGTATGAATGCCTCTCTCACTTATGATATCTAAAATATGGAGAGGGGATCAGGTCCTCAGCCCTTTACGGAGATACACATGGAGAGAGGGTCTGAAGACCTCTCTCACTCTTGATCTGAAATAAAGGGAGAGGGGATGAAGTCCTCAGCCCTTTTCGAAGATACACATGGAGAAAGGGTATGAATGCCTCTCTCACTTATGAAATCTAAAATAGGGAGAGGGGATCAAGTCCTCTGCCCTTTTCGGAGACGCGCATGGAGAAAGGGTCTGAAGTCCTCTCTCCCTCTTGATCTGGAATATAGGGAGAAGGGATCAAGTCCTCTGCACTTTTCGGAGACGCGCATGGAGAGAGGGTATGAAGTCCTCTCTCACTCTTGATCTGGAATATAGGGAGAGGGGATCAAGTCCTCAACCTTTCTCGGAGATACACATAGAGAGAGGGTCTGAAGTCCTCTCTCACTCTTGATGGGAAATATAGGGAGAGGAGATGAAGTCCTCTGCCCTTTTCAGAGATGCACATGGAGAAAGGGTATGAATGCCTCTCTCACTTATGAAATCTAAAATAGGGAGAGGGGATCAAGTCCACAGCCCTTTTCGGAGATACACATGGAGAGAGGGTCTGAAGTCCTCTCTCACTCTTGATCTGAAATATAGGGAGAGGGGATCAAGTCCTCTGCACTTTTCGAAGATACACATGGAGAGAGGGTATGAAGTCCTCTCTCACTCTTGATCTGGAATATCGGGAGAGGGGATCAAGTCTTCTGCCCTTTTCGGAGACGGGCATAAGAGAGGGTATGAAGTCCTCTCTCACTCTTGATCTGGAATATAGGGAGAGGGGATCAAGTCCTCAACCTTTCTCGGAGATACACATAGAGAGAGGGTCTGAAGTCCTCTCTCACTCTTGATGGGAAATATAGGGAGAGGAGATGAAGTCCTCTGCCCTTTTCAGAGATGCACATGGAGAAAGGGTATGAATGCCTCTCTCACTTATGAAATCTAAAATAGGGAGAGGGGATCAAGTCCTCTGCCCTTTTCGGAGACGCGCATGGAGAAAGGGTCTGAAGTCCTCTCTCCCTCTTGATCTGGAATATAGGGAGAGGGGATCAAGTCCTCTGCACTTTTCGGAGACGCGCATGGAGAAAGGGTCTGAAGTCCTCTCTCACTCTTGATCTGGAATATAGGGAGAGGGGATCAAGTCCTCAACCTTTCTCGGAGATACACATAGAGAGAGGGTCTGAAGTCCTCTCTCACTCTTGATGGGAAATATAGGGAGAGGAGATGAAGTCCTCTGCCCTTTTCAGAGATGCACATGGAGAAAGGGTATGAATGCCTCTCTCACTTATGATATCTAAAATATGGAGAGGGGATCAAGTCTTCTGCCCTTTTCGGAGACGGGCATGGAGAGAGGGTATGAAGTCCTCTCTCACTCTTGATCTGGAATATAGGGAGAGGGGATCAAGTCCTCAACCTTTCTCGGAGATACACATACATAGAGAGGGTCTGAAGTCCTCTCTCACTCTTGATGGGAAATATAGGGAGAGGAGATGAAGTCCTCTGCCCTTTTCAGAGATGCACATAGAGAAAGGGTATGAATGCCTCTCTCACTTATGAAATCTAAAATAGGGAGAGGGGATCAAGTCCACAGCCCTTTTCGGAGATACACATGGAGAGAGGGTCTGAAGTCCTCTCTCACTCTTGATCTGAAATATAGGGAGAGGGGATCAAGTCCTCTGCACTTTTCGGAGACGCGCATGGAGAGAGGGTATGAAGTCCTCTCTCACTCTTGATCTGGAATATAGGGAGAGGGGATCAAGTCCTCAACCTTTCTCGGAGATACACATAGAGAGAGGGTCTGAAGTCCTCTCTCACTCTTGAACTAGAATATAGGGAGAGGGGATCAAGTCCTCTGCCCTTTTCAGAGATGCACATGGAGAAAGGGTATGAATGCCTCTCTCACTTATGATATCTAAAATATGGAGAGGAGATCAGGTCCTCAGCCCTTTACGGAGATACACATGGAGAGAGGGTCTGAAGACCTCTCTCACTCTTGATCTGAAATAAAGGGAGAGGGGATGAAGTCCTCAGCCCTTTTCGAAGATACACATGGAGAGAGGGTCTGAAGTCCTCTCTCACTCTTGAACTAGAATATAGGGAGAGGGGATCAAGTCCTCTGCCCTTTTCAGAGATGCACATGGAGAAAGGGTATGAATGCCTCTCTCACTTATGAAATCTAAAATAGGGAGAGGGGATCAAGTCCTCTGCCCTTTTCGGAGACGCGCATGGAGAAAGGGTCTGAAGTCCTCTCTCCCTCTTGATCTGGAATATAGGGAGAGGGGATCAAGTCTTCTGCACTTTTCGGAGACGCGCATGGAGAGAGGGTATGAAGTCCTCTCTCACTCTTGATCTGGAATATAGGGAGAGGGGATCAAGTCCTCAACCTTTCTCGGAGATACACATAGAGAGAGGGTCTGAAGTCCTCTCTCACTCTTGATGGGAAATATAGGGAGAGGAGATGAAGTCCTCTGCCCTTTTCAGAGATGCACATGGAGAAAGGGTATGAATGCCTCTCTCACTTATGAAATCTAAAATAGGGAGAGGGGATCAAGTCCACAGCCCTTTTCGGAGATACACATGGAGAGAGGGTCTGAAGTCCTCTCTCACTCTTGATCTGAAATATAGGGAGAGGGGATCAAGTCCTCTGCACTTTTCGGAGACGCGCATGGAGAGAGGGTATGAAGCCCTCTCTCACTCTTGATCTGGAATATAGGGAGAGGGGATCAAGTCCTCAACCTTTCTCAGAGATACACATAGAGAGAGGGTCTGAAGTCCTCTCTCACTCTTGAACTAGAATTTAGGGAGAGGGGATCAAGTCCTGTGCCCTTTTCAGAGATGCACATGGAGAAAGGGTATGAATGCCTCTCTCACTTATGATATCTAAAATATGGAGAGGGGATCAAGTCCTCAGCCCTTTACGGAGATACACATGGAGAGAGGGTCTGAAGACCTCTCTCACTCTTGATCTGAAATAAAGGGAGAGGGGATTAAGTCCTCAGCCCTTTTCGAAGATACACATGGAGAGAGGGTATGAAGTCCTCTCTCACTCTTGATCTGGAATATAGGGAGAGGGGATCAAGTCCTCAACCTTTCTCGGAGAAACACATAGAGAGAGGGTCTGAAGTCCTCTCTCACTCTTGATGGGAAATATAGGGAGAGGAGATGAAGTCCTCAACCTTTCTCGTAGATACACATAGAGAGAGGGTCTGAAGTCCTCTCTCACTCTTGATGGGAAATATAGGGAGAGGAGATGAAGTCCTCTGCCCTTTTCAGAGATGCACATGGAGAAAGGGTATGAATGCCTCTCTCACTTATGAAATCTAAAATAGGGAGAGGGGATCAAGTCCACAGCCCTTTTCGGAGATACACATGGAGAGAGGGTATGAAGTCCTCTCTCACTCTTGATCTGGAATATAGGGAGAGGGGATCAAGTCCTCAACCTTTCTCGGAGAAACACATAGAGAGAGGGTCTGAAGTCCTCTCTCACTCTTGATGGGAAATATAGGGAGAGGAGATGAAGTCCTCAACCTTTCTCGTAGATACACATAGAGAGAGGGTCTGAAGTCCTCTCTCACTCTTGATGGGAAATATAGGGAGAGGAGATGAAGTCCTCTGCCCTTTTCAGAGATGCACATGGAGAAAGGGTATGAATGCCTCTCTCACTTATGAAATCTAAAATAGGGAGAGGGGATCAAGTCCACAGCCCTTTTCGGAGATACACATGGAGAGAGGGTCTGAAGTCCTCTCTCACTCTTGATCTGAAATGTAGGGAGAGGGGATCAAGTCCTCTGCACTTTTCGGAGACGCGCATGGAGAGAGGGTATGAAGTCCTCTCTCACTCTTGATCTGGAATATAGGGAGAGGGGATCAAGTCCTCAACCTTTCTCGGCATAATGGGGCGTGGCATCTCATATAGTGTAAGCGTCATATAGGAAGAGGAGGCGGCATAATGGGGCGTGGCATCTCATATAGTGTAAGCGTCATATAGGAAGAGACCTCAGGCGTACTGATACTATAAAAGCTATCGAAAGAGAGGAACGAGAGAGATCTCGGCTCCCGATCTCTCGCCCTATCCATCTCCCCCTTCAATCCCCTTTTGCGACTCCGATATTAAACCATGCAATAAACCAATCATTGAATGCCTTGTTCGTGTCTGGGGCACATCACATTGGGGCCGAAACGCACACTTCCCTCACTGGCTCTTCTGTTCCTGGCAGGGTTTCTGCAAATGATAACCCTTCGGCTCGAACCGATCGTTGGTTCTTTTTACGTTCGGCAGTTTCACTTGCGGCTGAATGGAAACTGCCGGTTGGCTCGATCTTTTTCGTAGCATTGGTTTGGTTTGATAGCTGTTCAGCACCTAGTCCTGGACCAATGTTAGTACTTGACGAACAACGCACAATTGACATAGAATCTGCAGGAGCAGTAACTTGGTTGGGTTCCAGTTCAGTAGCACTTACTGAACTAATGTTAGTACTTGACGGACAACACACGATTGACATAGAATCTGCCGGAGCAGTAACTTGGTTGGGTTCCAGTTCAGTAGCACTTACTGAACTAATGTTAGTACTTGACGGACAACATACGATTGACATAGAATCTGCCGGAGCAGTAACTTGGTTGGGTTCCAGTTCAGTAGCACTTACTGAACTAATGTTAGTACTTGACGGACAACACACGATTGACATAGAATCTGCCGGAGCAGTAACTTGGTTGGGTTCCAGTTCAGTAGCACTTACTGAACTAATGTTAGTACTTGACGGACAACACACGATTGACATAGAATCTGCCGGAGCAGTAACTTGGTTGGGTTCCAGTTCAGTAGCACTTACTGAACTAATGTTAGTACTTGACGGACAACACACGATTGACATAGAATCTGCCGGAGCAGTAACTTGGTTGGGTTCCAGTTCAGTAGCACTTACTGAACTAATGTTAGTACTTGACGGACAACACACGATTGACATAGAATCTGCCGGAGCAGTAACTTGGTTGGGTTCCAGTTCAGTAGCACTTACTGAACTAATGTTAGTACTTGACGGACAACACACGATTGACATAGAATCTGCCGGAGCAGTAACTTGGTTGGGTTCCAGTTCAGTAGCACTTACTGAACTAATGTTAGTACTTGACGGACAACACACGATTGACATAGAATCTGCCGGAGCAGTAACTTGGTTGGGTTCCAGTTCAGTAGCACTTACTGAACTAATGTTAGTACTTGACGGACCACACACGATTGACATAGAATCTGCCGGAGCAGTAACTTGGTTGGGTTCCAGTTCAGTAGCACTTACTGAACTAATGTTAGTACTTGACGGACAACACACGATTGACATAGAATCTGCCGGAGCAGTAACTTGGTTGGGTTCCAGTTCAGTAGCACTTACTGAACTAATGTTAGTACTTGACGGACAACACACGATTGACATAGAATCTGCCGGAGCAGTAACTTGGTTGGGTTCCAGTTCAGTAGCACTTACTGAACTAATGTTAGTACTTGACGGACAACACACGATTGACATAGAATCTGCCGGAGCAGTAATTTGGTTGGGTTCCAGTTCAGTAGCACTTACTGAACTAATGTTGGTACTTGACGGACAACACACGATTGACATAGAATCTGCCGGAGCAGTAACTTGGTTGGGTTCCAGTTCAGTAGCACTTACTGAACTAATGTTAGTACTTGACGGACAACACACGATTGACAAAGAATCTGCCGGAGCAGTAACTTGGTTGGGTTCCAGTTCAGTAGCACTTACTGAACTAATGCTAGTACTTGACGGACAACACACGATTGACATAGAATCTGCCGGAGCAGTAACTTGGTTGGGTTCCAGTTCAGTAGCACTTACTGAACTAATGTTGGTGTGGGGGAACCGTTCGCCGGGGTCCATAGAGGCCGCTTCACTCCTCTGTCTTCCGTTGAGAGGCATTTCACTTCGTACCCTTGATCTTGAGTTGGGTCCTTTTATACTTGGGGAAGAGATATCTATAAGTTATATCTTAGGTGCTTGTCGCTCATTCCAGAAAACTTTCGTTTTGTTTTTGGATATTTACTTTGTCACCTCTTACTTGAACACGTTATTTGAACGTGACCCGCCCCTTTTTCAAATTCCTATCTCCACCAGATTTCTCTTTTTATTCCTTTCTTCGTACTATTTTTGCGTTGAGGAATTCCACAGTAACCCCTTTTTGATCTAATGGATCTGCTTTCCCAGACAGGAAATGATTTATCAGTGCCACTAATCTGTCTGAATGTTTTGATTCTTTTTCTCTGTCTTAGTTGTCTCTTGCCTTTTCTCTGACTTCTTTTCTCTTTCTTGCCTGTCTTACTCAAAAGGACGACCTTTCCTCTGAAGCTTTGCTAGTGAGTCACAAAACTCTACTCTTTTTAACTTTCTCTGTCTCAGACTGCTCTCACTCTTCTTTGTTTTTCTTTGCGTCTTTTTGCTTTTGCCCTTTCGTGCTTCTCTCTTTTTGACTTTCGCTCTGCTCTGCTCTTTTTTGTTTTGTTTCTTTTCTCGCTTTTTCTCTTTTATGTTTCTCTCTTTTTGACTTTCTGTTTTCTTCTCGCTTTTTTTTGAATCTTTGAATGTCCCTTTTTGATGGGAAATGCCAGCAAGAACAAAGAAAGGGTGTTAGCTCCAAATCACAGCGCTTTCAGAAGCTAAAAGTGACAGGCCTTTAATCTCGCGTTTAGCCGAAAAGGTGTCAAGTTTCCTTCACAGATGCTTCTGACAGAGAGAAAGATGCTTATTGTCCACAAACCGATGCTCCTCGGCGAATAACAAGATACAGCGAGAAAGATGAGGAACGAAAGTCACATACATATGCTTAAGTGACCAAGAGGAACGCCCCAGAGTAAACTGTGAGTAACATATTCTTACGAAAGAGTCTTTGATGTTACACCGAATTAGTTTGACCTCTAATATGATGATACACTGAATTGGTTCGCACTTCTGCTATGCCTGTTATAGGATAATATGAGAGAATTTACAGAAGCGTAGAGCGACATAGATTTTGGAGGATTTAGACAAGAGATTGATACGCTGAATTGGTTCGCACCTCTGCTATGCCTGTTATAGGATAATATGAGAGAATTTACAGAAGCGTAGAGCGACATAGATTTTGGAGGATTTAGACAAAAAAGATGAGGAACGAAAGCCACACACATCTGCTCAAGATCAAATAACGAACATGGAAAACAAGAAATCGCCAATAGGTTTCAGATAGATTCGCGCAAATGAATGTATAGTCGTCAAATGTATATTCGAAACCTTTTGTCATAAATTCATAATTGCTTCCACATCAAATCATTTTAACTCTCATCTCGATCATCTCGACGTATGCTTACCATAGTCTTAGGGTATTAAGCAAGCTTACAAATTGGAAGTTTACGGCTTATAAAAATTTAAGTTTTCCCTTGAAATTTTTACAATAAGTTTTATATCAAAAGGTAAGTTTTAGTAGCACTTACTGAACCAATGTTAATACTTGACGGACAACACACGATTGACATAGAATCTGCCGGAGCAGTAACTTGGTTGGGTTCCAGTTCAGTAGCACTTACTGAACTAATGTTAGTACTTGACGGACAACACACGATTGACATAGAATCTGCCGGAGCAGTAACTTGGTTGGGTTCCAGTTCAGTAGCACTTACTGAACTAATGTTAGTACTTGACGGACAACACACGATTGACATAGAATCTGCCGGAGCAGTAACTTGGTTGCAGTTCAGTAAGAGAAAGAAAAGAATCAAGTTCATACATTTTTTGCAGCAATAATAACACTTCTTTTCATCTCTGGAATTAACTCTTTAATAAATTTGTTTCAAATCTGGGTAACTTCTTCCCTTCAATCTGCTTTTTCGTAAACACAAGAAAACACGTAATGCCTTCAATGCTAAAAAGTGAAAAAGGACGATTTCAATATGTTTCAAAATTATCTATCATCGGTTGAAAATTGTCACAATGAGAGAAATCATTCATCAAACCTTTCCGTCTTTTTCGGAACACTTATGTAAAGGTTTTACTCCTCTCAACTCTTCTACAAAAAAGTGTATTGTATTCAAATACTCTAGAACTTCTTTTCTGAGACCCCCTTTTTCATGCATAAAAGCCAATATAGACGGACTCCGCGACATGATAGTGCGCTTTCAACGTAGTTATACACAGACTTGATTTTGTGTGAATGTCGTAGCCATGCTGAGCCTGGATACCAAAGAGACAGACTTCGCATGAATCAAAAAGAGCGCTTTGATACTTCGAATCAACATTTGACCCCGCTAATTTGGTAAATAAACAAATGTTTGACATAGTGATATAACGATGCTTTCTTAGTTTGACTGACCGGTTCTCCATGAACCACGGTCCTTCGGTCGGCTCTCCTCGGGCGGGAAACGATGCCGCTTCTCCAGCGTCCACTGGGTATTCCTCCATCGACCGGGTTACTTCTTTGACGGTGCTCTGGTGCCGTCGGGCAACTTCTGAATTAAGCTTTTACTTTTATTCCTACAACTGACCGGTTATTCCCAAACTCGCGGTCCTTCGGTCGGATCTCCTCAGGCGGGAACGATGCCGCTTCTCCAGCGTCCACTGGGTATTTCTCCATCGACCGGGTTACTTCTCTGACGGGGGGGCCATTACCGTCGCGCTGACTAGAGCTCTGCTGGCTCTTCTCTTGCTTTCTTTAACAAGCATATTCCTACTTTTCCCCCCGGGAGACCGGTGATCAGTCGGCTCTCCCGTTTTTTTGTGTTTTTTTTATATTTTTATTATTTTTATTAATAGAGTATTTTGTTAAACATATTAATAACATCAAAACATCGAATGAATTAAACATATTAACGAAAATGAAAAGAGAAAAACAACGGAGCAGTAATCAAATGAAACTTTAGACTTCAGAGTATGAATTAAGCATATTGACGAAAAAGAAAAGAGAAAACAACGGAGCAGCAATCAAATGAAACTTCAGAGTATTGAGATTTCTGACAGAAGAGAAGAAAAAAATGGGGGAATTAAAGAGAGAAAAAAAAAAGGAGAGAAAACCATGACTTGGAAACGGAGAATAGTGTGGGAAAAAAAAGGAGGGGTTGAAAGAGAGAGAGAGGCGGTGACTGACCTATTCGCGACTAGGTCAGCCACTCGCTGCTACCAGTGAGGGAAGTGTGCGTTTCGGCCCCAATGTGATGTGCCCCAGACACGAACAAGGTATTCAATGATTGGTTTATTGCATGGTTTAATATCGGAGTCACAAAAGGGGATTGAAGGGGGAGATGGATAGGGCGAGAGATCGGGAGCCGAGATCTCTCTTGTTCCTCTCTTTCGATAGCTTTTATAGGCGGCATAATGGGGCGTGGCATCTCATATAGTGTAGGCGTCATATAGGAAGAGGAGGCGGCATAATGGGGCGTGGCATCTCATATAGTGTAAGCGTCATATAGGAAGAGGCCTCAGGCGTAACACTGAATTAGCTTTTCGAAACATTTTTCTTGATTGTTTTATATTGATAATCAAAGTCGATAACTGTAAACCTTTTACGCTAAATCTTTTTTTTTTCTGTCCAAGGCTTGCGGATACTAAGAGAAGTAAGTTTTTTTGAGCTTGTTTGGGGTCGGCTTTAAGGGAGAAAATAATTCGATAGCCTTGTGTATATTTGAGATTACAAAGTCGTATTTAGATTGTGTATCTATTAAACTATCTAAATTGAGTGACCAAGAAATATTAGCTAAGTAAATGTTCATTGAATTGGAATCCCCATTACGGTAACCAACGAAAAATTTAGATGAGTCAGTTACTATCATTTTCTTAATTTTTTAAAATTTTAGCTCGAATGAGATAGTTATGTGATCAGAATTGGAAAGAGGGGCGAGGTCTCGAACGTTTGCAATTAAATCGACTTTGTCAGTAAGAATAATGTCTTGGAGTGAGCCGTTATAATTTATTATCGTATCTTGTAGGAAAAGGTCCCATTTGAGTTAGACAATGAGTGATTACAAAATCTGATAATGCTTTAGCTTTGACGTTCTTAGTTAAATAGGGTTGATTCCAATCTATATCAGGTAGATTTGTATCTCCCAACATAAAATTATTAGAAGACAGGAGATTGTTTTTGATAATAGTTTATAGTGGATTCAAAAGTTGTGAGAGACATATTAGGAGGACAATATAATAAGAAAAACCTAGCAGTTTTCTGTTTTTTTCAATTGCACATCTATGGAGAGCAATTCAATGTCTAAGTTAATGGAAAGATCAATATTGACACGACTAAACTATTAATTCATTCTTATATAAAATTAGAAGACCTCCGCCTCTTTTACTATTCCGCCTGTCTTGGCGGTGCATACAATACATAGGATGAGAGGCCTTTAACAAATCGCACTCAGAGGCTCACTAAAACACGGCCTCAACGAGGCTCACTAAAACACGGCCTCAACTCTGGAAATTTTGGGGGAAAGGAAAGGGAGGAGGGGGGTTTACCTAAGCAGGGAAGGGAGGGGGGCCCTAAAGGGGGAAGGAGGGAGGAAGAGGGCCCTACCTAAGGAAGTGGGGGGGGGGGGGTTGGGCCCTAAGGGGGAGGGGGAAGGGGGGCCCTAAGGAGAAAAGGTGGGAAGGGAGTTTTAATGAGTAAGAAAAAAGAAAAAGAAAAGTGAAAAAAGAGAAAAAATAAAAAAAGAGAAAGAAAAGAGAATACTAATTAATTGAGCTAGGCCGTTTTTAAGTTGAGGCCGTGTTTTAGTGAGTCTCTGAGTGCGATTTGTAAAAGGCCAGAGTTGAGGCCGTGTTTTAGTGAGCCTCTGAGTGTTTGAGTGTCTTGAGTGCGATTTGTTAAAGGCCTGAGAGAAGAAAGAATCAGGCGTACTATATATCGTTAGTCCAACTCTCCACTATGTCGATCTCCTCGTTTTCGAGAAATTGGTAAACTTCATTTATTTTAGAAAGATCATTGATACTGCGTATATTACTTAAAACACATTTGAAAGGAGAAGATTCTTTTGAAGGTGAATTCGATTTTAACACGTTTTGTCTTTTAACTCCAGAAAGATTCGGAAAACTTACGAGTCTTTCGGATGATATTGATACACGTTGAGGCAAAATTGCTTGCCTCTCGTAACTAAAAAGAACTTCTGAGTGGAAGTCATTACTACAGAAAGTGTGAGAAAGCGTCTTGATTTCCTATGGAAAAGTAAGCATCGGCACCTGTGGATAGGCGAAACTTTCCATTTCGGTTTTTTTGCTTCCTTCCAGTGGCCTCGGGTTGCTTCTTTGGAAGATGCAAAGATTTCGGTAAGCGAACCTGTGTCCGCCCACAAAACTATTCATTTCGATTACCTTTTTTCTCATTTCTGATTGGAGAATCAATTGTTCCGTGGACATATCCGGTCTACTGAATAAATTGTTCCAGACATGTTCCGTGGACATATCTTTTAATATCCTTGTACCCAAGGAATTTATGAAAGTGAAATTAGAGAGAGCATGCACTTATCCAGGGTAATGTAGTATTGAATAGATTCGAAGTGGCCACTAAAGGAAGATATCCGAAATAATCAGACGCGAACCAGTTGACCCCTTTTTTCTGCCGAAAGAAGAAGAAGAGAAATGATACACCGTTCGAGTACATGTTGCATCAGAGAGAGAAAAAAAGAAGAAAAATTGGAGACTGAAATTAGATCATGAGACACGGTTGTAAAACACAGAAGGACAGCAACAGACAAATCTTAGCAAGAGAGAGATGGAGAGAGAAAAAAGAGAGAAAGAGCGGAAGAAAGAGAAAAAGGGAAGAGAGAAATAGAGAAGGAAAGAGAAAAAGAGAGAAAGAGAAGAGGAAACAGAGAGACTGAACGATGCTACGATAGAGACGAAGAGCGAGAGAGACAAAGAGAGAGCAAAAGAATGATGAAGAGACATCTCACTAAGTATCTGCTACTCTCTATCTGTTGTTGGTTCTTTTCTCTCTGTCTTTTCTTTCTCTCTTCTACATCTTCTATCATCCTCGTCTCTCACTCTTCGCTTCTGTCATACACCCTCACCCGAATTCCTCCACACGCAACGCGTCTCGGTCA
>CAXKTG010000176.1:0-28486 GCA_964056735.1 Allodiplogaster pararmata
ACACGAGAGTTGTACTGTATTCGGTAGTGTTATTACACATTGCTATGTAGAACACAAAACCTTTTTTGTGATCGTAGAGAGGAAAAAATTACTAAACTCAAAAGCATTTCACAAAGTTAGAGATATGTATAGCACAGAAGTGACAGAGTGAAGTTATGGGAACGAATGACTCACATCAGTGCGACTGAGCTGGAGAGTAGCTCGTCAAAGGTAGTATAGCTCGTCAAAGGAGGGCGATGCCGGACCGGCCTGGGCATGCAACCGGACAAAACATCAGCCGATACTCCGCTATAATTTCCAATGGCGAGTCGAGGCGCCAGTAAAATAACCTCTTGCCCTTCTCCGGTTAACGAATGGGTCTCGCCAAGAGGATCGCCGACTGCGGTGCGAGTGTAGACGGAGAAACTCTCTCCGGACTCAAAAGGATCCTCACCACCAACCTATCCCAAAAGGACTCCCCTTGACAGGACCTATGGGCAAGACAACAACAACAACTGAGCTGGAGAGGCCATGTGTGTTTTAGTCGATCAAAGTTGTCGAGTCTGAGGAATCGATCGAAGAAGACTCAAAAGACTGCCCTCGAATAATCGGTGAGCAGCTGATGAGAGTGTGTTCTTGTATTCTTCATATCTATGTGTATATAAAAATGTCTTCGAAACTGAGTTACGAGATTAGGACACCTGTCAGTATTTCATCTCAGAGGAGCGCGTACCCTGCCACGCGGCGGGAATGAGGGTCAGGAAGTATGTATGTATATAGTAAGTTGATGCGTATTTGCAGTCTATTGTGAAAACGAGGGTGTTTTTAATTTCACTCGTTCAATATAGTGGTTTGAAACTAAAAATTCATCAATAAAAAAATTAAATTTAGCTCAGAAAACTACCTAACTCATGTAAAAGGATGATAAGCTAGTTTTCTCTTTATTCCTTGTGAACATGCGTTGTTGAGCGTGGCCGTCGAAAAAGGCAATATATATTTATAGGAATATATATGAATGACGTTTTATTCTCAATCATTTAAATAATAAAAACAAACCGCAGTTTTTCAAATCCAAAAACATCTACTTTTTCTTTTTTCAAGCTCCAAGACAACTATTAAATTTATACAGAAACTCTAAAGAGTTCATAAGCTCATTGAAATATCAAAAGAAGAACATTTTTTGAATAACTTCAACAATCGACTTATTAATGAAGAAGTTGAAACTTAAAATTTAAGACTCTGCATTTATATAATTTTCAAACTAAACAAGTCTTTCAAACTAAACAAAATAAAAAAGTTGTAAATGTGATATTCAGATATTTATCAACTTAATCTCTCAATGAAAACAAAAATATTAGTCAGTGTGGGTAGTTGAAATTCACTGAAGTGCATAACTCTCCTTTTTCAATTTTATGTACAAATTGTTATCAGACGTAGAATTTTTATCAAACTCACCCTTTCTCGTCGAATCGACTTTCAAGATTATTGAATATCGATTGATTGTTGTTTCGAATTTATTTATGTAAACACATTCCGCCTACTGTGCTCTCAATTATCTGTTTCAGTTTGTATTCTACGTCTGATAACAAATACAAAATTTCCAAAAAAAAACAAACTTATATCTAGGGAACATCGAATAGACTCGAGAAGTTGACGGCGTGGAGGACGAGATGAAACATTAACTGTCCGCCTTCTCTTTCAGCTTTGAGTAGATAGCGTTGCGAGTCGCTATTATGTTTGTCTCCTTCTCCGCGTCCACTTCAATTCGAAAAATGAGTATTTTATGATGAATTAAGTTTTTTTTTCGAAAAAGAGTCAAATTCTGCAGGTTTAGGCTTCTGTTTACAGATTAGTTTTTGTTGTACAGTACTATAAAATAAAAAACATCTTTCACGCTTGACAGGAAAAGATTCGTACTAACACAGACTTCCTCTTTTCAAGATTCCGCGCACCGCATTAGCTGTCCTTGGTCGCCTCACGATCTCGTCAGTTGAATTCTAGGAAGCGATATATCACGATCTCGTCAGTTGAATTCTAGGAAGCGATTTGATATATCACGATCTCGTCAGTTGAATTCTAGGAAGCGATTAGATATATCACGATCTCGTCAGTTGAATTCTAGGAAGCGATTAGATATATCACGATCTCGTCAGTTGAATTCTAGGAAGCGATTAGATATATCACGATCTCGTCAGTTGAATTCTAGGAAGCGATTAGATATATCACGATCTCGTCAGTTGAATTCTAGGAAGCGATTAGATATATCACGATCTCGTCAGTTGAATTCTAGGAAGCGATTAGATATATCACGATCTCGTCAGTTGAATTCTAGGAAGCGATTAGATATATCACGATCTCGTAAGTTGAATTCTAGGAAGCGATTAGATATATCACGATCTCGTCAGTTGAATTCTAGGAAGCGATTAGATATATCACGATCTCGTCAGTTGAATTCTAGGAAGCGATTAGATATATCACGATCTCGTCAGTTGAATTCTAGGAAGCGATTTGATATATCACGATCTCGTCAGTTGAATTCTAGGAAGCGATTAGATATATCACGATCTCGTCAGTTGAATTCTAGGAAGCGATTAGATATATCACGATCTCGTCAGTTGAATTCTAGGAAGCGATTAGATATATCACGATCTCGTCAGTTGAATTCTAGGAAGCGATTAGATATATCACGATCTCGTCAGTTGAATTCTAGGAAGCGATTAGATATATCACGATCTCGTCAGTTGAATTCTAGGAAGCGATTAGATATATCACGATCTCGTCAGTTGAATTCTAGGAAGCGATTAGATATATCACGATCTCGTCAGTTGAATTCTAGGAAGCGATTAGATATATCACGATCTCGTCAGTTGAATTCTAGGAAGCGATTAGATATATCACGATCTCGTCAGTTGAATTCTAGGAAGCGATTTGATATATCACGATCTCGTCAGTTGAATTCTAGGAAGCGATTAGATATATCACGATCTCGTCAGTTGAATTCTAGGAAGCGATTAGATATATCACGATCTCGTCAGTTGAATTCTAGGAAGCGATTAGATATATCACGATCTCGTCAGTTGAATTCTAGGAAGCGATTAGATATATCACGATCTCGTCAGTTGAATTCTAGGAAGCGATTAGATATATCACGATCTCGTCAGTTGAATTCTAGGAAGCGATTTGATATATCACGATCTCGTCAGTTGAATTCTAGGAAGCGATTAGATATATCACGATCTCGTCAGTTGAATTCTAGGAAGCGATTAGATATATCACGATCTCGTCAGTTGAATTCTAGGAAGCGATTAGATATATCACGATCTCGTCAGTTGAATTCTAGGAAGCGATTAGATATATCACGATCTCGTCAGTTGAATTCTAGGAAGCGATTAGATATATCACGATCTCGTCAGTTGAATTCTAGGAAGCGATTAGATATATCACGATCTCGTCAGTTGAATTCTAGGAAGCGATTAGATATATCACGATCTCGTAAGTTGAATTCTAGGAAGCGATTAGATATATCACGATCTCGTCAGTTGAATTCTAGGAAGCGATTAGATATATCACGATCTCGTCAGTTGAATTCTAGGAAGCGATTAGATATATCACGATCTCGTCAGTTGAATTCTAGGAAGCGATTAGATATATCACGATCTCGTCAGTTGAATTCTAGGAAGCGATTAGATATATCACGATCTCGTCAGTTGAATTCTAGGAAGCGATTTGATATATCACGATCTCGTCAGTTGAATTCTAGGAAGCGATTAGATATATCACGATCTCGTCAGTTGAATTCTAGGAAGCGATTAGATATATCACGATCTCGTCAGTTGAATTCTAGGAAGCGATTAGATATATCACGATCTCGTCAGTTGAATTCTAGGAAGCGATTAGATATATCACGATCTCGTCAGTTGAATTCTAGGAAGCGATTAGATATATCACGATCTCGTCAGTTGAATTCTAGGAAGCGATTAGATATATCACGATCTCGTCAGTTGAATTCTAGGAAGCGATTAGATATATCACGATCTCGTAAGTTGAATTCTAGGAAGCGATTAGATATATCACGATCTCGTCAGTTGAATTCTAGGAAGCGATTAGATATATCACGATCTCGTCAGTTGAATTCTAGGAAGCGATTAGATATATCACGATCTCGTCAGTTGAATTCTAGGAAGCGATTAGATATATCACGATCTCGTCAGTTGAATTCTAGGAAGCGATTAGAAATATCACGATCTCGTCAGTTGAATTCTAGGAAGCGATTAGATATATCACGATCTCGTCAGTTGAATTCTAGGAAGCGATTAGATATATCACGATCTCGTCAGTTGAATTCTAGGAAGCGATTAGATATATCACGATCTCGTCAGTTGAATTCTAGGAAGCGATTTGATATATCACGATCTCGTCAGTTGAATTCTAGGAAGCGATTAGATATATCACGATCTCGTCAGTTGAATTCTAGGAAGCGATTAGATATATCACGATCTCGTAAGTTGAATTCTAGGAAGCGATTAGATATATCACGATCTCGTCAGTTGAATTCTAGGAAGCGATTAGATATATCACGATCTCGTCAGTTGAATTCTAGGAAGCGATTAGATATATCACGATCTCTTCAGTTGAATTCTAGGAAGCGATTAGAGATTATGAACTAAAAAAAACCATAGTGTCGAATAATCAAATCAATTATCTCAAAATATTATTATGAAACTCGAAGTTTATTTTAACCTCATAAAACAAACAGAACAGAACACAAAAAGCATATGCTCGTTTTTTTGTTGTTGAGTGAAGTAAAAACGAATTCATAAGATGAAAGTCACATATGCTCGGACAACCAACTCTAAAGATGTATCTAACCAGCTGTTTCTCTCTCTGCTGTCTCTTCATCTCCAACAGTCTATCTCTTTGAGATCGCAAGTAATTTGTTCTCGCCGTCATATCTGCAGTTTGTATACGACCTGCTGCCGTTCTCAACATTGCCTGCAGCAATAAAAAAGTCATTCCCTGCAGCACACAAAAAACATATCACAGCTCTACGAAATGTAATAATAAACGTATTATAGGATAGAGAAGGTAAGAAAGAAAGAATGAGAAAGTGAAGTTGAGAAAAGAATATCAAGAGATAGATAATTAGAAAAAAACTTGAGGCAAGAAAATACGAAAACAAAATAGAAAGAGGAGCAAAAAGAAAACGAATGTTTACTCAAGATCTAATTATCTTAGTTTAAAGTTTAAATCAGAACATGCGAGTTTTTGATCCTAAGTATTTGGAAAATTTCATTTATCAAATGTTCAGGACTTTGAAAAGATCTCTAATGACAATGAAACAGTTTACCTAATGAAAAAGCGATGAAAAATGCTGAAATGAAAAACTTTGCAAAAATCGCTCACCCTGATCTCATCTCCAAGTTTCACTTTCTTCTCAGTCTCTTCCAAAACTACTCCAGAGGCGCCTTTATCTTCACCTTCAGACTCCTTGGCCTTATCCTTCCGATTCCCCTTGGAACTTTCCGACCCGGCTCTGACGCTCTTCTTGCTGGCTGAGCTGTTAAGCCGCGTACCTTTTTTCCCGAGTTGTTTTGACTCTTGAAAAGAGTCAGCAGATGTTACCTGATTATCCTCTCCACTGTCTCTGCATTCCACATCAACAACTTGGTTAAAAGTTACTTTGTTACTTTTCGAGCTTTGTAATTTCTTCCTGGAACTCTGCGAATCAGATCTTAAACTGTTTTTGTTTTCGTCTCTGTCAGTTTCTAGGTCATGGATGACATTCCCGCCAATTATCGATTTCTCCATCTTCCTTTTTCCACTGATGGCATTCCGTGCGACTCTTTCCTTAGCATCATCTTCACTATTCTCCATTAGCGGGTATCTTCCGATAACTTCCTCCGCTTCTCTCTCAGATGTCGCTGAATACGGTTCACTATGCACTTCTACGATTGCGACTCTTTCGGCGGTTTCCAAGGTTCTTCCTACTCCTTTCCCATCAGCCGAACTCATCGTTCCAGATTCATCTACCTCGACCGACTCTCGCTCTCTTTCCAGCTGATTTCGGAGCTCTGAGGGAGCTGGTTCCTGCTCTCTTTTTTTCTGCAACCCTTCACCAGTTCCTGTTTCGCAAAAAGATTCTGTTAGAACTTCCGTTCTCTTCACGTTCAATTTCTCAATGCTATTCTCCTCTGTGAGCTTTGCGTCGGCAGTGGGAGGTCTGTTACCAGTTAGGGGAGTTCTCTTGTCCGGTGTAAATCGATTGACTCCTGTAGAGGGTCTGTTGCCGATGGTAGAAGGCCCGTTATTTGTTAAAAAATGTCTCTTATCTGTGGCAGATCGCCCGATTCCTGTGGTTGGAGGTCTGTTTTCGACGGTCGCAGGTGCGTTACCCGCCGACGGAGGTCTCTTATCTGGTGTAGGAAGTATGCTATCGGTCATAGAAGGTCTCTTAGCTGGTGTAAGAGGTATACTTGCAGTCGTGAGAGGTCTCTTATCTGGTGCGGGAGCTATGCTTGTGGTCGTGGGAGGTCTCTTATCTGGTGTAGGAGGTCTGCTCCCTGTCGTGAGAGGTCTGCTTCCAGTTTTAGGAGGACTTTTTTCCGTTGAAGATTTCGAAGGTGTGGTTTCCTTAAAAAAGAGAGCTTGAAAATTTCAAGGACCACTATGTAACTTATAAATTGCTTCAAATATTGAAAAAAACTAACATTATTTGCAGTAGCATGCAGAGAAACAGAAGACGTTGGATGCTGGGCCGTTTTGGACCGAGAACTTGATGATGGAGGTTTCGATTCATCCTGCGAAAGAGGGGGTCTTGGTCTAGTGTCCGCACTAAATAGAACTTCTTGCTCCATTCCATAACCAGAATTGGGTGTATGAGTGCGTGATCCCGACTCATATTGCGAATCAGGGGAAGATGATTGTATTGTTGTATCGACCTCTGATTCAGGGGATAGATTTCGCGGTTCCGTTGTGGATTGAGGACGAGTGGTTGGAACTTGACGCCCCGTTGTAGGCCGGAAGCTTGAAGACGAAGTTTTATATTCTTTTCTGGGCCACGAAATAGGTGTGGAAGCATCTATGGTTG
Organism: Allodiplogaster pararmata; assembly: GCA_964056735.1. Taxonomy (NCBI): domain Eukaryota; kingdom Metazoa; phylum Nematoda; class Chromadorea; order Rhabditida; family Diplogasteridae; genus Allodiplogaster; species Allodiplogaster pararmata. Next base: position 7,067 of record CAXKTG010000176.1, read on the forward strand.
TTTGTGACATAGAAGAAGGTGGTCTTTGTCTTATGTAACTTATAAAAAAAGAGGATGAAGAACTTGATGCCGTGGGGGGTCGAGATTCATCAGATGGATGTCGAGGTTCTGCTATGCTGTGAGAAAGAGTATATGGAGCTCTTTCACCTGTAGCAGGCCGATAATTAGATAGTGAAGCTTCATGATCTGTTTTAGACCGCAAAATAGCCGGTGAAGCTTGATTTTTAATGTCAGTATGCGATTTGGAAGTAGGAGAGCGTTTTCCTGTTTCGAGCTGGGAAGTGAAAGACCTAGGCTGGGATCTCATGTCAGGAAGAGGATCAGAAGATGGATCCCCGGCAGGGGATGAATTACGAGTTTCCGTTTTAGATTGAGAAAGAGTGGATGGAGCTCGTCGCCCCGTTTCAGGACGAAATTTAGATATTGAAGTTTTATTTCCTGTTTTGAGCCGCGCGATAGAGGGTGAAGCTTCGCTTTCCGTACTTGCCCGCGTAATAGAAGAAGGTCGTGATCTCAAGCTGGTCCCAGATGTGGAGGATGAAGATCGCATTTCTCTTTCTGGCAGAGGTTTGAGTGGTGGAGATCGAGAATCTGTTTGATGTTGAGTAAGAATAGAGGAAGCTCTTCGACTAGTGGCAGGCCGATACTCGGATGATAAAACCACATGACCTGTTCTCGGTCGTAATTTATGAGGTGGAGCTTGACTTTCCACTTCTGTCCGTGAAAAAGGAGGAGAACGGTTTTCCGCTCTTAGCATAGAAGTGAAGGACTGTGGTCGTGATCTCATGTCAGCAACAGGAATACATGGTGGGGATTGTAGTTCCGTTCCAGGACAAGAATAGAAGGAAGAAGCTCTTGATTCCTTTGCAGGTCGAGTCTTTTTTGGAGAAGTTTTTGCTGCCGTTTCGAGTCGTGAATCAGAAGCATGGCTTTCCGTGTTAGGTGGACAACATGATGATGTTTGGGATCCCGTATCTGTCTGGGTTTGCGATCCCGTGTATGACTGGGTTTGGAATCCCTTGTCTGATTGGGTTTGGAATCCCGTGTCTGACTGTGTTTGGGATTCCGGGTCAGACTGGGTTTGAAATCCCTTGTCTGCCTGTGTTGATGATCCTTTGTCTGACTGGGTTTGGGATCCCGTTTCCGTCTGGGTTTGTGTTCCCGTGTCTGCCTGAATTTTAGGAAATGAGGTTTTATGCCCCGTTTTAGGTCGTGGAATAGGAGATGAATCACGACTTTGCGATGTAAGCTGAGTTTTCGGCGATAAGGCATCTGAACCCGAGTTAGTTTGACTGACACTAGACGAAGTGTGTTGTCCCGTGTTGACACGCGACATAGGAGATGTAGCTCGGCTCTCTGTCCTAAATCGACTATCACTTGGTTTCCGCGCTGACTCTCGGTCAGTTTTATCTATACAAGTTGATCTTTGATATCTCGTTTCAGGTCGAGGAATAGGGGAAGATGCTCTGTACTCCGTCTGAAGCCGAGAAGTAGATGATATGGGTCCTGAACCTCTGTCAGCCTTAGTTTTTGAAAAGACAGTTTCAAGCCTCGTTTTGGATAGCTGAATAGGAGATGAAGCTCTGCTTTCCGTTCTAAGCCGAGGTTTGCGTTCTAGGCCAGCCTGGTTCAGAGAAGGCGGGGTCCAATGTCCTGTTCCGAGTACCGAAACAGGAGATGAAGCTCGGCTTTCCGTTCTAAACCTAATATCAGATGAAATTGTCCCTGATCCCGCGACAGCTCGAATTTTAGAAGGTAGAAATTGATGTCCCGATATAGGTGATGAAGCTCGGCTTTCTGTTCTCACTTGAGAATATGTGGATTTAGGTCTTGTGACAGAAGACGACGCTTGATGTACCGTTTCAGGTAGAAGTATAGGAGATGTCGCTCTGTTCTCAGTTCTCAGCACGGAGTTCGAGGATGATGGTCGTGGTCCCGTCTCTGCCCGTGTAATAGAAGATCGAACTTGATTTCTTGTTCCAGGCCGCGTTATAGGAGATGTCGCTCGACTCTTGGTGTCGGGCTGAAATTGAGAAGTGGTCGTACCTCATTTTAATCAATCTTCTTCAGCCATGAATTTTTCAGCAGTCAATAAATGAGGCTTAAATACAACGCCACTTATCGACAGATGTTGAACTGATATCATTTTTATGTTGAGAATCAATAACTTTCTCCTGTTATCGCTTTTGACAGAATACCTTAAATGCCTTGATTTCCATTATTTTCACAATGTGTTCGATGAAGAAGCGAAATCAAGCACTTTAGAATGTCGTCGGTTTGGAGAACTCGCGTTGCTGGTAGATACAACTGACAACTGATCGCCAGGACAATTTCTTCAAACTGGCGAGTTATTGAAATTATGAAAGAGCGATGTGAATACTGCAGATCTTAGACGTTGATCGACAGTCGTTAGTGGTAGAATTCTTCAGTGTCCAAGGTTCAATTCAAAGTCCTGAAAGCCAACAACATAAACCTGAAGGGCCTGGGACCGCTCAATCGACAGAGCACTTGACTATCAGTCTAGCAGTTTTCAAGTCGAAGATTGGTACCCAAGCTCTCCGGCTAAAGAGTTGTTGTTTCCCAAACTTCGCTCACCAGCATGGCTGAACTCGATCTTCAGCATGACTTGGACACCTTTAGACCAATCCGTTCTCACCAGCATGGCTGAACTCGATCTTTAGCATGACTTGGACACCTTTAGACCAATCCGTTCTCACCAGCATGGCTGAACTCGATCTTTAGCATGACTTGGACACCTTTAGACCAATCCGTTCTAACCATATTTCTATCCGAGGCTCTACATTTAACTTTCTCGCTCGTACTTCGTTGGGAAATTCACGAATGAAAGTTGAACCGCGTTAAATTGTATGGATTAAGGCACTAGACGTCTTGGGGATGGATTATGAAGCGCAAAAACTAAAATAGTATACTTCTTCACATACATCCCAACTTGGCTGTTTCCATAAAACCTGAAAGATTTCTTCCCTCATCTATCGTCTCAAATCATCTATCGTCTCATCTATCGTCTCATCGCAATAAAAAGTCCCTTGCGCCCATCTCGCATGAATTTACGACGCGAATTTGTACGGTAATTTGCGTAATAAACAGTAACTTCGAACTCGTCCAACACAATCGCTTCGAACCGGGAAGACAGTTATTTCGCGAAGATCTATACTCAAACTGAAAAGATTGCTATGACCATCGTCTATTGCGATGACAAAACTCTTCCTGATACTGACAACAGCTTTCGTTCCCAAATACATTCAAACACCGCTCTCTTCGTAGAATTTTTGGAAAATCTTTGTTTCATGAGTATTTAACAGTCTTACAGAGCAGTATCTGCGTGTCTTCAACAAAAGCCTAATAATGAGAAAAAGAGTACGCGCTGTCACATACAGTCACGTTCAGTTCATAAACATAACTAAGAACGATTCTTCTTGTGTTCTTCAACATATTTTCCTCAAAGCTATCTGGATTTCACAAAAAATTTAGGGATCCGGATTTATGAGAAGAAAACATCTAATTTATGCGTAACAGATCATTAGTAAACACTAAACTATACTGATTTAAATTTGTCTTCTAAATGTGTATTCGAATTTTCAAACTAGAATTTTTCAGCCCATATATTCATGAACATGGCTGGAGAAACGTGAAAAGAAGAAGTGAAATGACTTTGAAAGATTCAGTTGACACTTTTAGCTGAGCGTTCAAATTAATTGTCGCAATACTAAAGCCGTGCTTTAAATACTGTCCCATGGTTTCAAACAATTATGCTTAATTCTCTTCAGCTTTGTTAAATCAAACCTCTTGAAACTCTTTCGCATCTACATTTTTCTCAAATCATATCGTAGCTTTGGAATTTGTCCTTTCTCTTTTTTCAGTGGCTCAACTTTTTCATCGAAACATCATATCAGTTACCGCTTTCATTCCCTATATCACAAACGTTTTTCTCAAACAAAAACAGTCATTAATACTTATTTCTCTTTTGAATGAAATGTATGGTTTGAATTATAATAAAAATGAAAATTTTCTTCATGATTCTTTCTTTTAAATCTATTATACTTATAAAAAAATTGCGAAATATCTAACAGCAGCTGGCTTGGAGGACTTCGTTGCTGTGGCGGGTCTTCTATCCGCACTCCGTGGAGGCTTCGCTTCCCTCCCATCGCCTTCAGAATCTCTTCTGGTTCTGATCATTCTTTCCTTCTCTCTCTGCCTCGCATTGTCTCTGTGCTTATCCAAATCATCCGCTTGCTTGCTATCGAGAGCATTTCCCATCTCTTCCTGTGAATATGAAATTAAGTTTTTGTCCTATTCAAATTTGAACATTCTTACCAGTTTCGGCTTCCTAAATCTGCTTTGTAAAATGTTTTCGAGTTTTTTTCTCAGTTATTGTAGTAACTCAGACAAGTGTGGAGTAGATAATCTTGGTTTAAGTCATTGCTAGCTCCTTCTCAAAAATAATTGAATTTAAATCAGAGTATCTAATTTGCGATCTTTGTTCAAATTTTTCGAGAAGGGTAAAAAAAAAGGTAAATTCGCTACCTCGCTGCACGTTACTAAACGATACTTCTTCACGTTTCATTGTCGATTCGTTCCGGTACCAAGAAAGAGAGAGAGAGAGAGAGAGATGTGAAAGTGATAAGGCAGTGAACTGACATTAAGCCTCTCCCTTTCGAATAAGCCCATCTCGATGAGCTGATCAAGCATTTCTTGTTCAAGGGCCTCGCCCTTTTCGAACTCTTCTTTGCTTTGCCTCAAACGATGGTCAGAATAACAAGTGATAGAGGCGGTCTAATGGTAGAGGGGGCCTCCATCTTCGTGGTTTAATGACACACAAACGCAGAATGTTGAGGTGATCACGACAGAGATGAGATCATTTCACTTCAGCCACGCAGATTAAAATTGATCATTTGATTTTACTTTAGTAGATCATTTCTAAGAGTCTGGCCTCGTTAAACTCTTGTTAAAAACGGTTTTAGTCAACCGATCTTCTTCTAAGTTATTGCATAGATGCAGTCATAATGTGATCAAGTATTATCGATTCAAGACACTGGTTCTCTGTCGAGAATCGACGTCTTTTTTTTTTTTAGGAAGAAGCGAAATTGGTTCACTGAAAAGTTGAAATAACCTGAGCACCGATATGAGTACATATCGCTCCGTATCCGCTCCGCTGAGTTGCTTAACGTTCTTGTTACGCAACGTCTCTCCCTCTTCTAGTTGAAGGACATCCGGCATGAGACCGCACATGAACTTAAAAGCGTTTACTTCACTCAGTGACTACTGTCCCATTAGCTGTTTTTTGTCTAGAAAAAAAGGACCCACATTGAGAAAGAATGTTTTGAAAAATGTGAAGTTCGTGAGATATTCGCCCCGTTATTCACTAATAGCTTTGTCAAAAACCTTTCCAAACTTTCGCATTCACATATTTTCACACACTCGCAACATGCTGAAGATTGGTTTTTGGTTTAAGTGGTCAACCCCTGAAAACTTCTGGGGTTTAAGTGGTCAACCCCTGAAAACTGCTGGGTTTCAAGTGGCCAACCCTTGAAAACTGCTGGGGTTTAAGTGGTCAACCCCTGAAAACTGCTGGGATGAAAAATTCCTAAACAACCTCTGTAATAGTTTTTTTATTGACTTATTACGTTTCCAGTTTTTATTCCCATTACTTCAATAATCCTATTTATATTGCGTTTATTTTCAAAGAAGTCCCAACTTCAATCATTTGCAGTGCTTGTAGCTGAAGTTCGACGTTTTTCTTGACCATCATTGGAACGAATACTGCGAGAGACTTCGCAGCGGAGATTGGTTCTACTGCTGCCTGCAAACAAACATAAAAAATGGTATCAAAAAATTTCAAATAAAATTATATTTAAAAATGTAGCAAATGTGGTTATTGATAGAAATAAATACAATAAACGTTGTTTTTGACGATAATAATTTTAACAGTGATAGTGAGAGGTGTTTTAGAGCAGTTGGACAACCCTTGTCTTTAAGAATTATATGGTCTTCATGATGGTGTGAACATTAAGACAATTAAGCTTGGAATTTAATGTAATTAAGTTCCGAGTTGATTACGAGATATACCGTTACGGCTTAGCAGCGAGAAGGTAAAAAACAAGCCCCTCTCTGTTCTAAGCGTATATTAATGAATTAGGGTATATATTGCAACAAAAAATCCATCATTGTCAATAAAAGTATTTTTGGAGCTAAAAATGAATCTTTCTCATTTATGAACTCTTGCCTGTTTCATCTTTGGCTTGTTCATCACGGCTGACCTTTAAGAAGCTCTCGAACTTCAAAAACGTTGAAGCTAAGAAATCAGAAAGAATTGAATCGAATTGAACGAAAACCTTCTTCTTCGCGCTCAGTTTACAGCCGTCCAGCTTCTGGATGGCATTTGCCAGTTCTGCGGGGGGAATACCCGCGTCCTCAAAATTCTCTCTTGCTTCTTTTTTAGTTCTCTTCATCAGAAATCAAGTGCGATTACAATGATTTTTTCCGCTGGTTATCTAAAGATTAAGACTTCAGGGCTCATGATATTTCTTAAAAAAGCTTTTTATGAAATGAACCCAATCCCTCGTTGAGCATCTCATTGTCTTATCACAAGGATCATGTCTTCCTTAGTGTATGGACTGGTTACGTGCTCTCGTCAGGTAAGAGAGAAACGGCTGGGCTCGATCTCAACCCGTGGGATATCTCTTATAAGACAGATACTTCGATTATATTTCGTCCCAAACAAGCTTCATTCTTTTCTTTTTCAAACCCCGGAGATGGTCGGGTCTATCATTTCCTCTTCACACTGACTTCTACTCGTCTCTACTTCATTAAATTACGAGATTTCTCTTCTGTCTTCTTGGGACTCAAGACTTCGTGAATCTCTTCGGTATGAGGTTGAAACGCTAAGTGGTCTACCAAGACTCTTCAGTGCAACGCCACAGTTGCTTATTCCTCTTTCGAAGATTTTCTACTTTTTCATTTTCTCATTGTCAACCATGTTAGCGATGACCCTGAACCAGTTGTCCTTTGGCGATAAAGAATATCAATATCAAGCTTAACTGCTTTTAAACGCTATTGTGATGAGGTATATATGTCAGGTTAGAACAGTTCGACAAACTACAGGGTAGCCCATGCATTTAGCAACCAAGACTTATAATTAAGTTCATAGTGCAAGCTGAGCTCCATTTTTCAAATGATTTTCTCACATGTGCTTCCAATACGTATTTGAAACTTTACTCAATTTTATTGACTCTCCAAAGAATGGTGGCCGCTCATAGAGCACGCTATGTCATTGTAGACTTGCAGTGATCGATAGAATAAACATAAGTATTTCAAGGTTTCTCGCAATCTTGTCTGGAAAACGATCGAATGGTTTGAACAGGTCGGTAAACTTGCTGAATTGCCCCTAACAGGTGTTTCTCAACTAGTGCACCCATAATCATATTGAGCCTGTGAGAGAGCGAATTGGTGGGAACGCTAGGCGAAGCATCAAAAAATGGCCTCCGATAACAAAATGGCTTGAGAATATAACGGTAGAATCTTCAAAGAGTCGTTAAAATGGGACTGAGAATCTCTCCATATCGTACTGAAAAAGCTGTCTTTCAAACTCTGAAAAAAAAACAATAACGAAAGACTGAATAGGTGCCGTGCCTCAATTCTTCCGAAGCGCGATGACTCAAACTTTTGGAATGTCTTCTCCGATGAGAAGCTGGTCACTAATGAAGAGGCATACAACCCTCAAATTTCCAGATTGCTTACTCGAGAATTACAGGCAGCTCTTGAAGCAAGTAGAATCGTTCATAGAGCTTATTATCCTGCACAAGTAAGGGTTAGAGCCGGAGTGTCCGCCACCGCCGAAACTCGCCGGGTTCTCGTCGAACCAACAGTCAAAACTGAAGAGATATTACTGCCAGTCGTTTCTTAAAAAGTTATTGCTTCCTTGGTCTGCTTCTGAGAACGGTAAAACATCCTGGGTCTTCCGGTGAGATTCTGTGCCTGCTCACAAGGCTATGTATGAGATAGTACAAAACTCATATACTCATTTTTTTCAAAACTCATTTTGCTGACTCCTTCTCCAGTACAGATTGGCCCTCTTCATCGCCCGATTTCAACCGGCTGGACTATTTCGTGTGTTCCTACCTCAAAAGCAAAGTGAATGCTCATTACTACTCGAATCTCGAGTATTTACGAAAATTCCTGCAGAAGGAATGGTTGAAGACAGATGACAAGTAACTTCGTCCAGTATTCGAAGCAATCCCACATCGACTCCGGGCTGCCGTTCGAGCCAAAAGAGACGGAATCGAGTGGTTTTAATATAATGTTTTTTTTTATTATTGATGTTTGCTAACAAATTTACAAATTTGAATACTCTTGCTCTTTTATTCACCGTGATACATATTTGTAAACGCATTGCCGAATACATGGGCTACTCTTCAATTTACGGCAACGATGATCAGAGTGAGAAGGCAAGACGAAAGTCAATTAGATATTTAGGGAATCGATTCATATTCAAGGAGTTCATCGATTAGTAAGTAGGTCGTTTAGCAGCATTTAAACTGACCACACAAAAGCATTCGAGAAGAATGTCAACCAAGGAAGAGAACTCTAGGTGAATTTTCTCGTAGAGAGAACCGCTCTCTTGTTGTCTGTCGAACACTGAAAGGACTCTCTCTACTGAGCTTTTTCTTCTTCAATCTCCTATCTTTTGGGAGACCAAGAAACGTTCGATAAGCTTGAGCTGTTCATAGAGCGATAACGCTTTATCATAAATTTATCCTCGTCCATTTATCTCCTCAAGTATCCTAACAAGTGTCCTAACGGCTTGTAGTGGTATTTTCAGCTGTAACTGCACAGATTCTGCGTGGTACCTTGAATACTTTTCTGGGCACTGTTTGCGTTTATGCCCCCCTAACAGAGGTTCCATGGGTCATACGTCTGACCAAAAAATATTTTAACATTAAAAAATTATTTTTACATTAAAAAAACGCTTAGGCTTAGGCAAAAGTTTACGCTAACGAGGCCGCGCAGCTTAGGTTAACGAGACCATATATAAAAAAACAAGCCACACTCATCTGACCCATGGAACCTCTGGTAAGAAGGGGGGCATAAACACAAACAGTGCCCTTTTCTGCTAATTTAACCTCTTTTTTTTCTTCCTACTTGTAACTATTGTTGGCGTTGAAAGTTTTTTAATCGTAATTTCTCCAACATAAATAATTCATGGATCGCTATCGATGAGCGAATAGGTTTCATAATGCGCATATTTTTCGTTTAATAACTGAATCAGAAATCAAAAGAAACAAATCGATCGTTGCTCTATGAAGGTCTCAATAGGAAGAAGCCACATCGGCGAGTCGACGAATTCCAATAGCTTCTGCTCGACCTTTAAATTCAGGATATATTACGAGATTTTTTCTCAAGATAAAGATCTCAAGAAAACTATTACATTGCTTGAGTAAACCTGCTAACCGTGTTCTCGGCATTGCTTCTGGAAGGTCTTCTGTTTGCCAAAGGCATTTCTAAAATTGGTATAACTATAGCGCTGAATTATGATGCGTTTTCGATGTCTCATATTTCACAGAAACTTATGTAGCTGAATTTTTGGCAAGCAAAAAACGGTTAACAAAACTTGAAGGTATCTTGAAGGTATCCATGTAATGTTTCTTTCGTATTTTTAAATTTATCTGGTAGTTTGACAATTAAAAAAAGGAAAGATTCAGAAATAAATTTCGGTTCGACGGGTTTTTCTAGACTTGGGGGTTTTCTCTCCTGATAGACAAGCTAGCATTTGAAGCTTCTCTTTTATAAGAAAGATAGTTGCGAAATGGAATACCGATTGAACGATTGTTAAAGCTAAGTACTAAATAGTTTCAAGTACTTCAGCACACAAAAATAGAAAGCAAACTAGTGGAGTTATTGTAGACAGACAGCACCAGGACAGCAGAAAGGAAATCCTTTCTTTTATCTTTATAATGAAAACCTACGAGAGAATAGATGAAACATACAAATTTACTGAATGTTTTATTTTGCGAAAACTACTTAAGAAGCCTTTTTAGTCATGTATAATAAATGGAAATGAGATTGATTAAACAATAAAAAAGAGTAGAGAAGAGAGATGAAATTGGAGCGATGAACATAAGTTGAGAGAAAGAAAAAGAGCCAGAACTAGAGAGAGAGAGAGAGAGAGAGAGAGAGAGAGAGAGAGAGAGAGAGAGAGAGAGAGAGAGAGAGAGAGAGAGAGAGAGTAAGAGAGAAACAGAGAGGAAGAGAATAAAAGATAGGAAGAAAAAAGAGAGAAAGGGGAAGAGAGAGAAAGTGTTAGAGAGAAAGAGAGAACTAAGTTAAGGAAAAATGGAAAATTCATATACATGTACATATGTACAGGGTAAGAGAAGAAGGCAATCACATAATGGGAGCAAAACGAACCCATGAAGATGTTTGCCCTCCAGACTGCTCTCCCTTCTTCTTCTCTCATCTTTCTCTGTCCTGTTCTCCCCATGGCAACGACAACCCTATTCCCATATTCCAGAGCATTGAGAACAATTCAATCTTCATTTCATGGAAAAGAAAAAGCACCACGAAGAAGTGGAGAACGAATATCATGTATCGATCATCCCGCTTACATGGCATCAATCAATACTCATTTGTAATTTGAATCGAATCACTATTGTGATACTTATCGGTTGTACCTCACCTATGTGTGAAAGAATAATTCAATGAGTGCACTAGGAATGAATACATGGATAAACCAAGGATTCTGCATAACTAAATTCTTTCGCGGTAGAATACATCTGTGATTCACAGGTGATCAATCTTGCTGTGGACTACTTTCAAATATATGAATCAAAAAGTCCATCTCTAAAAAATTTTTCAAGAGCTCCGAAAAAATCGATGTAGCAGAAGAGGCAAGTATTGTATACTTCTTAAAATTGCCAATGACTTTATATTAGAAGTCTGCATTAGAGAAAGTGATAAACATTCGCATTTCATATGTAGCTCGAATAGTTTCGAAATCGCCTATTAGAGAACAGCATTTTTTATAAAATCAAAAACAGAACCCGTGATATGTGCTGAGAGATGGAAAATGATTTCAATCATCTTGTATTTCAAATGCCGTAGATAAAAACCTGTCGATCCTACGTATTCTCGGCTAAAGCTGTGAAAGTAAGAATGAATACGAGCAAAGCAGCTCATTTCAAATTGAGTTTTTGAAAAATGAATTTAATGACGTCGCCGTTATATTCTCTGCAAAACGGTGCCAGAGAATTTTGAGCCGACTTCGAAGTTTTGGTAAGAGTTACTGCAAGCGTCTGCCGATGCTTTAAAGCGACCTATACTACGGTTCTCAGCAACACAGGGCAATTGATCTGAGCCTCAGGCTCAATTAAAGCCAGCGAACACTTGGAAAGAACGTTCAGGTGAAATAGTACATAGTTCATGTACATAGATTGCTTTAAGACTTATTTTGAGTGCAATGTCTGTTGACGATTCCACCACAAATGTTTACCAAAATGGGTATTGCAGCCAACTCGCAAGCAGCTATAGAATTGAATGTTGTAATTCAAAAAGGTATAAAGTGCCTCTTAAAACAATAGCCCATCTAGTTTTGGTTGAGGTAAATTCTTATGGTTGTAAATTGTATACAGGGTGCAGCGAAAGTTCATGTGGACAGTAATTTTTCCAATGAAAACTTAACGGATTGAGTAAATCAAATAAAATTTTCATCAAAGTTTATTCAAATAGTTTGGGATATAACTGCGTTTTCAAATTTCGAACAGCCCTCCTTTCTCCTTGACACAGGCGCGGAGTCGCTTGTGTCAAGGAGAAAGAAGGGTTGTTCGGAATTTGAAAACGCAGTTTTATCCCAAACTATTTGAATATACTTTGATGAAAATTTTGTTTGATTTGCTCAATCCGTTAAGTTTTTATCGGCAAAAATACTGTCCACATGAACTTTCGCTGCACCCTGTAAACACACAAAAGGACATAGAAAAACACGACACGTAAATTATCAGCGCTACTGTTTGTCAGATGAGGTAGTTTCTCAGAAATTTCAAAATTCGTACTGTCCTAAAACTTAAGCCCACTTCATCGTTGGCCCAAACTTTAGTCATAAAGTTTGGGCCAATCAACTGAAGCCAATAAAAAAAACAATTTTAGTTGTCTCGTAAAGCTCCCTTGCGGAATATGAGATGATGAATTCTCTTATCATGTGATGATGAGAGCTTTTTTAGATAGTTAAAACCGAGGCTAACCCATTCGCGAGTGATAGCTGCTTTCAGCTCCTCTATGTTATTGTATTGTTTCCCGTTCGCGTATACACGCTTAGCTAAAACTCCCCAAACGTGTTCAATTGGATTCAGATCCAGGGAGCAAGCTGGCCACTCTATGATATCGACGTTGTGACTTGCAAGAAATGACTTAGTTGAGGAACTAGCGTGCATCGAGGTATTTGCCTGTATGTAAGTGAACTGAGAATTCAACGGAACCGTCAAAAAAGGAATCAAATCTTCAGAGAAGACCTGTTGAAAATCAACAGAGTTTCAATTTACTCGAAACGAACTGGATGGGGAAGATACCATCAGAATGGAACGCACCCCAACACATAACAGATCCTCTACCAAAGTTCCTTTGCGGAAAGAATCGTTTTCCTTCCGCAGATCATGCCAATAGGACATTCGACCATCGCAACCATCTAGACCCGAATTTTTTTGTCGCTCCGATGATCTGAGGATTAAATTTTTTGAATATGAGTTTTTATTAATAATTGAATTTGCTCATTTGATTCCAGTCACGTTTGAGTTCCTTTGGAGCGAAATTCAGTCGATTTGCGACGGGTATTGCACTGATACGAGGAGTTTTTCTTAGTATTGAGGGGGGGGGGGTATTGCACTGATACGAGGAGTTGTTCTTAGTATTGAATGTCTGATATGAGGCGATGTTTTGAGGATTCGGTGAACTGTTCATTTCGAGACATTTACAGAATATTCCGCTGCGATATCGCGAAGAGACTTCACTGCATTCGTGGCCAAGTTGACAATGCGACGCTCATCTCACTGGGAAACTTTTAGTGGACGTCCACCATTCTTGTTCTCTTTTTTTGGCTTTCCTTGGAAATGGCTTATTGCTAAGAGACAAATGTCGAGCAATTGAAGAGATGCTGTGCTCGGAGGCATTTAAAACATCAATTTGACCTTATGGACTTCTGCTAGCTGCATGCTGCTGGGCATGACTTCTTAAAAAAACAGAAAAAAAGTTTAAAACATAAAAAAATGGTTTTAAGACATTTAAAAAACCAAATAAAAACAGTATTGGTGTGTAGGCTTAAGTATTGGGACAGCACTATATGAGAAGTTTCGCCACCGAACTCAAAAATTTGAGCGGGAAACCGTGAATGATTGCACATATAATTTTTTCACGCGTGCAATCATCAATTTCCAACCATGAAAAGCTACCTTAACTTAAAAAAAATTCAAAAATTAGATGTGAAAAATTCAAAAAAAGAGTTTCGGGACGCACTTTAGATAGAGTGCCAGCATGTTGTCTTCTAAATTCTTGGTCCAACAAGCGTTTTTTTAAAATTCTGATCTCTGTAGACAAAGTTGCTCGCTTTCGAATGGGTAACCAAGTTATATCCAGAGGCCGTATGCATGGAGCAATCCAAAAGGATTATGAGCTTGGATTAGCAGTTATCCAAATACATTTCACTAATCCGATATGCATGGAAGCTATAATACTTTTGGATTAGAGATAATCCGACAAAAATTTTTAAAGCTTTTTTGGATTTTGTAATCCTTGGATTTGAATACTCCAGATTGTTATAATCTGTTTTCCATGCATACGGCCTCAGGGGTTAAATGGAACCGCCCAATTTGGGTTTACATGTATCCGCCGCTCAAAGTTTGGAGGAAAAAAGAAGAGGGGATGAAGGAAAAGGGTAAGAAAAGAGAGCGAGTTTTTTGTCAATAATGTGTGTACATGTATCCGCCGACGGGACCGATCCGGTCACTATTTAACCCCTGGATATATCTGAAATGTTGTGATAATTTTTTCCAGTCGTTTCACGTTCATGGCGATCTCCTGATTTCAACTTCTTGACGCAATCTTTCTTGAGGCAAAGCTCGATTTTTGAGGTAATCTTTCTCGTTTTTTCATCTAACGTGTACATTTTTCTGATATTTTGCATTTCAAATTTAGAACCCCCCTTCCCCCGTTTTTGTGCTTTGATACTTACTTCAACCTGAGACTCGAATTTTTATCACACGAGAGGAAGTGCAGTAGAGTAATGCGAAAAATACTAAAATCACAGGACAGAAAGAAAAGTTCATAAGAAACTACATAAAATGTACTATAAAATGAAGACAGACACGAATAGAAAAGTTTTAAACAAGTTCCCCATCTGAAAATTATAAAATGTAATTACAGATTTCAGAAAGCTCAGAATATTCATTGAAAAAAGCACATTTAATAAAATTTGGGAAATTTTTTCGTAGACTGGCAAACACGCGGAAAAAAAGAAAAGAAACCGGTTTTTTTTTGTTTCAACTAAACAGGAGTGTTCATTCTTTATGTGAGCAATGAAATAAAAAGAAGCCTTAAGAATAATGATCGCTAAAAATTCGAGAAAATTTTTGGCTTATTTCTTCTTCAGAGTTATGTTTATGTAATGTGAGCGTAATCAGCGTAAGAATGTTAAAACCAATGTAAACAAAAATACGAGCGTCCAATTTACTTAAATATAAGTGAATAATAGCAATGAATACTCTCCAGTCCATTTAAAGAGTGTGACCAATCACAAATATTCAAATATGCCTACTGAAATGCATTTGCGAGTTCATGAAAAACCTACCGTGACCGAGACTTCCGAGCTTCCTGGACATACATTTAACATAGCAGGTTGACTCAGCAAAACCCAGGCAACTGTCACTAGAAATAAGCCTCCGATAAAGTGACGCTCACGTCATATCTGACTGTCTCAGTCCGACGCCTTCGAGCCATTCCGTTCCGTCCTCACAAATTATTGCTTTAAAGTACGGCAGAAGACTCGCAAATATTCGCTTGAACTCCAATCCGTCGCCCCGGGATCTGAACATTCGAACGAATCCGCTCAACACTTATCAAAAACAACTCGCTATGTATCCACCAGGGGTTTTTTAAGTGTGCAAGAAAAAGGTACAGACGCCCGCCGAAGGCGGAAAAAATGTTTTTCACATAAGCGTCCCCCTTATGATTTCGAAAAAACAGAGGCCCCCGACAGAAGGACTGATGACTATTTAACCCCTGGTATCCGTCATGATTGGAGAACATATACGGAATTGGAGAATTAAGAGATTATGTAGATCATTTTTCGGCGCGCTCTTCCCCTACCTTCCGCAAAACTCTGTTTTACATTCACTTAGGATCTATGAGAATATTCTGTTCGATAAAAAAGGATATTTTCTGCCATTGACGAAAAATCGCTTCAGGCGGGCCTTGGGGCGCTTTAAGGACGCACTCTAAAAACTAATGGTTACATAAAGACCCCAATTGGGCATATCGATTCCCGAGGCGACCCTTTCTCGTTTCGGGCTGATTTTTTTTGGCCACGAGGTGTCGGCCGGTCACTATAATAATCCTTATCCCACTTTTCCTGACAGGGTAGCTTTTCAGCAAAGACCCGTTGAAGCTCACCGTCTGAAATCGACCATGATCCGAGAGGGCTCACGACCCATCACGAAGACGTTCACTACAAAGACCACCTCACCACCAGCTCGGACGACCATCTGAACCGAGGAAATTGGCACAAGATGCGTCAATTCAAAAATATTTTCAGTCAGTTCAGAAGTATTTTTCAAGGGTAGCGGATCATCTCTCAAATTAGATTTTTGTGATGACAGAAAAAAACATGCCTCGTCATTTTCCTTGACTCGGGCTTGCATTCCTTGTTCTTCAAAGACTGCTCTGAGTTTTCTGCGAGTCTCAATCTCATCTGTTTTCACGCAGAAACGAGTCATGCGCCGACTCAGCCAAGACAAGGCCTGCAAGCTTTAACGATGAAAGTAACGGGACTCATTCAACAAATCCTTAGAAACCCGGAAAATTTCCTTTCGTAAAGTGCATGAGTCTTGAGCTAGATATCAAGCAAAATCTTTTGTTCAAACAAGTATCACATAAAAACTAAGCTTAGAACCTTCGAAAACTATTTGTTATTAGTAATCATTAGTCATCAAACATACCAGATATGCTAAATATCTCTCCAGTATTACATTATTTAGATTCAGATAAAGACGCTATGCATGATATATCAAGTATAAAGGTTATATTCAGCTGACATAGGTCTGCATAAGGCCAGGGTCTCTCTGGGTAGAATGAGACTGGGTTGGCAGGTCTCTTCCAACGTTGATTGGCTGCGAAAAAGCTTGCCGGTGAGTTGGCGGCCCCGCCCCCGCAGAACCATTTGTCGAGTCGTCTTTCTTCAATTTACATATGTATCTTCATCTTGATAAATCTTTCAATTCTCAGTTATAAAGTTTAAAGGCAACACGCCTAATTAATTAAATCATCGCACGGAAACAAGCTGATACATCGGGCGGGATCGAAACCAATCATCTCTACCCAAACTGGATCGAAACCAGTCATCTCTACCCAAACTGGATCGAAACCAGTCATCTCTACCTAAACGGGATCGAAACCAGTCATCTCTACCCAAACGGGATCGAAACCAGTCATCTCTACCCAAACGGGATCGAAACCAGTCATCTCTACCCAAACGGGATCGAAACCAGTCATCTCTACCCAAACGGGATCGAAACCAGTCATCTCTACCCAAACGGGATCGAAACCAGTCATCTCTACCCAAACGGGATCGAAACCAGTCATCTCTACCCAAACGGGATCGAAACCAGTCATCTCTACCCAAACGGGATCGAAACCAGTCATCTCTACCCAAACGGGATCGAAACCAGTCATCTCTACCCAAACGGGATCGAAACCAGTCATCTCTACCCAAACGGGATCGAAACCAGTCATCTCTACCCAAACGGGATCGAAACCAGTCATCTCTACCCAAACGGGATCGAAACCAGTCATCTCTACCCAAACGGGATCGAAACCAGTCATCTCTACCCAAACGGGATCGAAACCAGTCATCTCTACCCAAACGGGATCGAAACCAGTCATCTCTACCCAAACGGGATCGAAACCAGTCATCTCTACCTAAACAAGATCGAAACCAGTCATCTCTACCCAAACGGGATCGAAACCAGTCATCTCTACCCAAACGGGATCGTAACCAGTCATCTCTACTCAAACGGAGAATTTTCCGTTTGATGATTTATTCGATTCTTATCTTCATATTGACCTCATTTCAAAAGACTTTTCCTGCGGTTTTCGTAGTGAACGTAAGTCACAAACACTTGAGTTTTTTTCCCGTTTGTCTCCTCACTCAGGAGCCTAGATGGTACAAAAGAGCCTAGATGGTACAAAAGAGCCTAGATGGTAAAAAAGAGCCTAGATGGTACAAAAGAGCCTAGATGGTACAAAAGAGCCTAGATGGTACAAAAGAGCCTAGATGGTACAAAAGAGCCTAGATGGTACAAAAAAAATGTTTGTTATTAAATAACTTTATTATCACCGAAGGGTAACTTGTTGATTTACCGCTTATAAGGTGTATGAAATTGGTCAGGAAGAACGGGATAAAACCTCGACATTTGAGAATTCACTCTTCAATCCGTTTTAAGATAATCCGGTAGGTCGACGACTTTGAGAAGTTTGTTCTAGAATCTTTGCGAACTCTCGAAGCTCAGTGTCATAGCTCACTAATTTGCGTTCAAAATTTCTTTTTTTCCGGCTGCTGACCGTGCGACCCTGGCGACCGAAAAATGGGGGGAAGGAGAAATCAACATAATTTTGGTCTTTTCCGGAGTCAATTAATCTTTTGTTCTGTGTAGCACGGCCGGAGTACAATATTCGACATTTTGTTCACTTAAGAACGTTTAGTTTTTCAAAAATTTCATTTTCAGTTATATTATCTTGGGGACCGGGCGGACGACCAGGAGAAAGTAAACAAGTTTGGTGAGCTATGGCAGAGATTACGTTGAGAAAGTGAACAGTTGAATTCTAACGCTCCATAACATAATTCATAAGCTCGCAAAGCAAGTTCTACTGAAGCTGACCTCTCCAACGTTCGCTTTGAAACTGCCGGGAGCGCAGCTTTCTGTGGATATTTCGTCAGTGGAATGCTCCTTCCCTGAAGCTGCAGACAAAAAGTCGCTCCTTTTTTTTGGTCTTGAACTCACAACAGTTGTACCATAAAGAGTAGAATTGAACTGACAATCCAGAAAGTCTTCCGCCTTGAAGAAGAATGAACTCGTCTGTTGAGAGAGCGCAAAGCTTAAACAAAACATCATATTCAAAACCAGCTTTATCCTTCCATCAGTTTTGTTTAGACAATGAGTGCTATACTTGTTCTTTCTAAAATAATTTTTCTAGAATTTAAGATCTCGCAGACTGCCTATAACCAAAAAACGTAATGCTAAGCGTTCTAACCAAAACCTTCAGTTCAAAGCCACAACATCTCATTTAAATTCCTCCCTAGAAACTATGATGTCGATGACACTGAAAAAGTTATCCGGAGAGAGCTTTGAAATAAAATAAATATGGCATTCTGTATAGATGAGAAAGGAATATTTCAGAGATAGAGAGAGTAAGAGAGAGAGAGAGAGGAAGAGAGATAGAGGGAAAGAGAGAGAGCATAAATGACATAGAGAGTCAGAGCGAGGAGAACTCACTTGTGAGAAAAGCGCATCTTTTTCCGCGGTACCTCTGCAGTGCACGGCAAACACTCTGATTCCATCCAGGGATGAGCAAAAATCTTCTCGATGGTTATTCGCTCATCCTCATCTTCTGTCAGTATGCTCTTTAGAAGAGCTAAATTAGAAAAAAACCTTATTGTTTTACACCCAGGCTGTTCCCTATCAGGGGTTAAATAGTAACTGGACCGGCTATGTCAACCAGGCTGTTCCCTATCAGGGGTTAAATAGTAACTGGACCGGCTATGTAAACCAGGCTGTTCCCTATCAGGGGTTAAATAGTAACTGGACCGGCTATGTCAACCAGGCTGTTCCCTATCAGGGGTTAAATAGTAACTGGACCGGCTATGTCAACCAGGCTGTTCCCTATCAGGGGTTAAATAGTAACTGGACCGGCTATGTAAACCAGGCTGTTCCCTATCAGGGGTTAAATAGTAACTGGACCGGCTATGTCAACCAGGCTGTTCCCTATCAGGGGTTAAATAGTAACTGGACCGGCTATGTCAACCAGGCTGTTCCCTATCAGGGGTTAAATAGTAACTGGACCGGCTATGTCAACCAGGCTGTTCCCTATCAGGGGTTAAATAGTAACTGGACCGGCTATGTCAACCAGGCTGTTCCCTATCAGGGGTTAAATAGTAACTGGACCGGCTATGTCAACCAGGCTGTTTCCTATCAGGGGTTAAATAGTAATTGGACCGGCTATGTCAACAAGGCTGTTCCCTATCAGGGGTTAAATAGCAACTGGACCGGCTATGTCAACCAGGCTGTTCCCTATCAGGGGTTAAATAGTAACTGGACCGGCTATGTCAACCAGGCTGTTCCCTATCAGGGGTTAAATAGTAACTGGACCGGCTATGTCAACCAGGCTGTTCCCTATCAGGGGTTAAATAGTAACTGGACCGGCTATGTCAACCAGGCTGTTCCCTATCAGGGGTTAAATAGTAACTGGACCGGCTATGTCAACCAGGCTGTTCCCTATCAGGGGTTAAATAGTAACTGGACCGGCTATGTCAACCAGGCTGTTCCCTATCAGGGGTTAAATAGTAACTGGACCGGCTATGTCAACCAGGCTGTTCCCTATCAGGGGTTAAATAGTAACTGGACCGGCTATGTCAACCAGGCTGTTCCCTATCAGGGGTTAAATAGTAACTGGACCGGCTATGTCAACCAGGCTGTTCCCTATCAGGGGTTAAATAGTAACTGGACCGGCTATGTCAACCAGGCTGTTTCCTATCAGGGGTTAAATAGTAATTGGACCGGCTATGTCAACAAGGCTGTTCCCTATCAGGGGTTAAATAGCAACTGGACCGGCTATGTCAACCAGGCTGTTCCCTATCAGGGGTTAAATAGTAACTGGACCGGCTATGTCAACCAGGCTGTTCCCTATCAGGGGTTAAATAGTAACTGGACCGGCTATGTCAACCAGGCTGTTCCCTATCAGGGGTTAAATAGTAACTGGACCGGCTATGTCAACCAGGCTGTTCCCTATCAGGGGTTAAATAGTAACTGGACCGGCTATGTCAACCAGGCTGTTCCCTATCAGGGGTTAAATAGTAACTGGACCGGCTATGTCAACCAGGCTGTTCCCTATCAGGGGTTAAATAGTAACTGGACCGGCTATGTCAACCAGGCTGCTTCCTATCAGGGGTTAAATAGTAATTGGACCGGCTATGCCAACAAGGCTGTTCCCTATCAGGGGTTAAATAGCAACTGGACCGGCTATGTCAACCAGGCTGTTCCCTATCAGGGGTTAAATAGTAACTGGACCGGCTATGTCAACCAGGCTGTTCCCTATCAGGGGTTAAATAGTAATTGGACCGGCTATGTCAACAAGGCTGTTCCCTATCAGGGGTTAAATAGCAACTGGACCGGCTTTGTCAACCAGGCTGTTCCCTATCAGGGGTTGAATAGTAACTGGACCGGCTATGTCAACCAGGCTGTTCCCTATCAGGGGTTAAATAGTAACTGGACCGGCTATGTCAACCAGGCTGTTCCCTATCAGGGGTTGAATAGTAACTGGACCGGCAATGTCAACCAGGCTGTTCCCTATCAGGGGTTAAATAGTAACTGGACCGGCTATGTCAACCAGGCTGTTCCCTATCAGGGGTTGAATAGTAACTGGACAGGCTATGTCAACCAGGCTGTTCCCTATCAGGGGTTAAATAGTAACTGGACCGGCTATGTCAACCAGGCTGTTCCCTATCAGGGGTTGAATAGTAACTGGACCGGCTATGTCAACCAGGCTGTTCCCTATCAGGGGTTAAATAGTAACTGGACCGGCTATGTCAACCAGGCTGTTCCCTATCAGGGGTTAAATAGTAACTGGACCGGCTATGTCAACGCATACATGTTCGCGCCGAAAATGATGATCCACATTCTCTTCTCGTTACGTTCTTTCTACTTCACTTTTCCTCTAACTTTCTTTCTATTCTTACCCAATCTCTTTACCAACTCGCTAGGCACGTAGACTCGGCTCTTAGCCCTTTTTATAATGCCTTTCATCCACCAAAGTTGCATGTAGACCAGCACAAACAATCGTAGGACAAAGGCAACTTCTGGAAGTATACCGAGAGAGAGAGAAAGAGAGATAGAAGGAGAAGATGAGAGAGAACAAAAACGCAAACGAGTA